>JAJPUD010009363.1:0-41786 GCA_023553655.1 Myrmecobius fasciatus | reverse complement strand
GTTTTGTAGTTTTGCTCATATAGATCCTGACTTTCCCTTGGCAGATATATTCCCAAATATTTTATACTATCAACAGTTATTTTGAATGGAATTTCTCTTTGTATCTCTTGCTGTTGCATTTTGTTGGTGATGTATAAAAATGCTGATGATTTATGTGGATTTATTTTGTATCCTGCAACTTTGCTAAAGTTGTGGATTAATTCTAATAGTTTTTTAATTGATTCTCTAGGGTTCTCTAAGTAGACCATCATATCATCTGCAAAGAGTGATAATTTGGTTTCCTCATGACCTACTCTAATTCCTTTAACCTCTGTTTCTCGTCTTATTGCCAAAGCTAGCATTTCTAATACAATATTGAATAGTAATGGTGATAGTGAGCAACCTTGTTTCACCCCTGATCTTATTGGGAATGGTTCCAGTTTATCACCATTACATATGATGCTAGCTGATGGTTTTAAATAGATGCTACTGACTATTTTAAGGAAAAGTCCATTAATTCCAATACTCTCTAGTGTTTTTAATAGGAATGGATGTTGGATGCTACTGATCATTTTAAGCAAAAGCCCATTTATTCCTATACTCTCCAGTGTTTTTAATAGGAATGAGTGTTGGATTTTATTAAATGCTTTTTTGAGTAGGCTGATTTTAGAAAAGCCTGGAAAGACTAGATAAACTGATACTGAGTGAAGTGAGCAGAACCAAGAGAACAATGCACACAGCAACAAGATTATGTGATGATCTACTCTGATGGACTTGGCTCTTTTCAATAATGAGGTGATTCAGACCATTTCTAATAGACGTGATGGATTTCTAATAGACTTGTGAAAGACTTATTCAGAAAGAGGACTATGGGGACTGAATGTGGATCACGATATAGTACTTTCACTTTTTGTTGTTGTTTGGTTGCTTTTTTTTTCTTATTTTTTTTTTTTTTTTTTGATCGGTTTTTTTTTTTTGTGCAACTTGATAATGTGGAAATATGTATAGAATAATTGCACATGTTTAACATACATTATTTGTTGTCTAGGGGAGGGAGTGGGGGAAAGGAAGAAATAAAAATTTGGAATACAAGATTTGGCAAGGTTGAATGTTGAAAACTATCTTTGCATGTATTTTTTAAGTAAAAAGCTATTATTAAAAATATTATGGTGGAATTTTCCTGTAATACCAGTATTGGGAAGGCCATCTGAGGACAAAGTAGCTACAATCAGTTTGTTGGGCTCATGCCCTTATTCATTCCCAAACTTCCTTAAGTTATTTACAGTAGTGAAAATGAATTTATCTTTGAATTTTCCTGGATTGATAGGCTAGAAGGGATATGAATTTGCCAGGCTTAGACATAAATCCTACAAAATGTGAGATTTCTGATCTTATTCTTATCATTAGTTAGAACTGTATCTGGAAACCAAAACACTTTTATCTCCTAATAAGGTCCCTTAAAAATAAACTGACCTTCCCTGAATTCAGAATTCTTGAGATTAAGTTTTGCTTGAATAGTACTTAGTTTTAAGTACTATTAAAAAACTACTTAAAAGTAATTGACAGATTTTAAATTCATATAAGTATTTGGCAGAACTGGCTCCTACACTAGGATGTTAGCACTGTCAGCTCATTTTGCTCATAGTCTGAACGTTATGAGGTTGTCTTGCTATGGGACATCATTGCTCATCTGCCATCAATCTCCTCTTATTCTTCCATCATCATCCATAGCTGGCTTCTTTCTTGACTCCCACCCTTGGGGTAACATTACCTGTGCCAGATGTGTTTCAAGTATGATAGCTATTCCTTCCTTCATTCTACAAAACATTTCCTCCCCACCCCACCCCCAGACATTTGTACTTGGCATTCCAAGAAGAAATATGTGGAGAGATCCAAGAAGGAAATACCAAAGCAAGGGAAAGTATCTTTCCCCTGGGAACCCAATGCCAGTATACCATATAGCCTTATTGCCTGTCCAGATATAGCCAAAGGGAGTACACTTTGGAGTGGTTCCCTAAAGTAAAGTACTCTGTGCAGACCAGACACTTTTCACACAGGGTTTGGAGGGAGGAAGAAGTGAGAAGAGAGACAAGAGACTTGTTACCAGAGCAGAAAACGTTGTGTCTCTGGTCAAATCTCTCCTCTTCTTGCTATTATCTTCTCCCTAGCTTGCTATTAGGCTTAATTCCTAGGTGAGGAGGAATGGGGTTGGGACATCACATCCTCTCTTCACTCAGATGTCTTACACTTCCAGGGTCCATTAGGTTTGTCCTGGAATGGAAGCTTAAAATCCACAGGTTTGGTCTCAGGCATTTCTGGAAGGCAAATGGCTCTTTCTTATAACTTGAAGTCTCTGACCTCTAATGCTCCTGAACCTGGCCCTGAAT
The DNA here is from genome assembly GCA_023553655.1 of Myrmecobius fasciatus. Lineage (NCBI taxonomy): Eukaryota > Metazoa > Chordata > Mammalia > Dasyuromorphia > Myrmecobiidae > Myrmecobius > Myrmecobius fasciatus. The sequence goes on along the minus strand of JAJPUD010009363.1, from coordinate 39,420 downwards.
ATCCTTGGTCTGGGTTCCTGATGCCATTGCCTCCAAGCTCTCCACGGCACTATAGGCTAACATCTGGATTGACTTTCAGATACTCTGATGTTGCAAGTTTGATTCTCCAGTCTGGGCTGGCTCCCAAGGGGTGGCGGGGAACAGCAGAGGTTGATTTTCTCCTGCCAACCCGGGCATATACAGAGTTAATACTTAACTGCTGCCGTTAGTATAAAACGACATGGGAGCCATTCAAGGCTCCACTGCGCCTCACATCTGGCTGGGGTTTTCTCCTTACGTGTTTGTCCTGGTTTCTTCCTCTCTTTCCTGACTTTCGAGAAACCGCATTTCCGCTTCTGGCCAAAGAAATCGTGGAGCTGTGGAGATAAAGGTGCTGGGAGGGACTGGCTGTTGCTTGCACTGCTCCCCTACCCCCACCCCTTGCTTTTTTCCTTCCCTCGGGACTTTTCCCCCCTTGCTGTCTCTACTTTCAAACAAGTCTGTGCGTTCCCTCAGACCTGGCTGGGGAGGAGATTCCAGCCCCCAGGAGATGCTCTAAAAGAGCGAGCCTCTGCTGAGGCAACAAGACAGTTGTTGGTGGAAAGACAGACGAGGTAGAAAACAAATCCCTGAACCCGGGAAATTAACAGCAAGGTAGGCTGAACCGGCCGGGGCTAGGTTGTGTTTGTTTGGGTGGGGGTGGAGGGCTGAGAGAGGGAGGGAAGCTAAAAAAGTTCTGAAGAGAGGGTGCCGGTAGAGAGGGGAACCAGGAGCTGGTTTGGATTTTGTTTCCTTAACCCCAGGGCAATTCTTTATCAAAAAATCCCCACAGCGAAAGTGTCAGAACTTTGCAGCAGGCGGATTCTTAGTGATGAAGGCTGAGTGTTTCTGGGCTGCTGACAGACGGACAAAAAAGGGAAGGGATCCGTTCCGTGTCCCTGTTAGTTCTTTGCTGTCATTCACACCACAGTGAATAGACATACCCAAGGGCTGCAATTTAGGGCCTCATTCTCTGGTTATGGAAAGGGAATGAGTGCTCGGGAACTTCTTCCCAAGACTTTTGCTAGTAAACATTCTCAGGACTGGACATACCTCCTTTTGTTCTTCTTGAGATATCTTTTTTTCTTCTTTATTTTTTTTTCTTGTGCTTTCCTGAGAAAAGAAAGATGGGACTCACTCTGAATATGCTTGGTAGGGAACAGCTACCCACCGTGGGTAGCTTTTTTTATGACTGGGTTGTCAAGATTTATCCCATCTGTCTCCACAAATATTACCGGAACCATTGACTGTCAGCTTTTGCGTTTAAATAACTGAGATGTTCCTGGAAGGAATCCAGCTTGGACAGGAAAAAACAATGTCACTTCACCAGGCTCGCTTGAGGGGCTGTAGGACTGCTGCTCATGCTTAGGGAGGGTATGAGTCTTTGTGTGATACATTTGTGATACCGGAGACACAACATATTGTGTAAACTCCGTATCTTTGACTGCTATGTAACACACTACACAACACACAACTTGTGCACACAAGTTGACTTAGGGGCAATCAACCTGTGCTTTATCTTTACGTAGGGTATGTCTGAGGGGGAAGCTCTAGTCACCATAAATGTTTCTCTGTGCACACTTGTGATTTTCTATCTTTAGACAAAAACACCAGTTATGGGGGGAGGGGGAAGTTAAGGAGTATCCTTGCCATTTGTGCACTTCTTTTTCCAAGAGAGCTCCTATCACGGTTACGGGTTTCTTTGTAGATTTTCCCAATCCCATACCATGTGTCTTCCTCTGTCGGTTACCTTGAGTGACTCTATTTAGTAATTTTTCCACTTGGTATGAAAAAGCATTTTGGTTCTCTGATCTCTCTATCTTTCTTTCTTTCCCTTTCCTGTCTTTTTTATTCTGTTTTCTGTTTCTGTCTTTCCCTTCATCCCTCTTTCCTTCTTCCGTGTCTCCTCTGTCTTTGTCTGTCTCTGTCTCTCTGTCTCTCTCTATCTCTCTCTCTTTCCCTTTCTCCCTCTTCTCCTCTTCCATGTTTTAGAAACTGAGGAATTTTGTGTAGAAGGGAGTATCTTTCTTGAATAACCTAAACTAAAATGTAAAGTACCCTGAGAAAATGAATTTTCTCAAAGGCTAGATGTCCCTGTGGGAACTGTGTGACTTCCTTGGAAGTTGCTTTATTCCTACTTTTTTTTTTTTTTAACAGAGCAAAGAAACATAAGCTCTTCCAAAGATCTGCCAAGGCACACATGGCATCTTTGCAAATAAATGTGCTTGTTCCTGTATGTGCATTTCTGTTTATATTTATACAATTGTAGCTACTGATAGTGGCCTTGATAACATCAACAACTGGATCTGGGCACAGAAGGTTAGGAAATTCTTCAGCAAATCTGCTTAGTGTCCCAGGAAGAAGAGCATCATCTTTGCCTTCTCCCATTTGCCTATGGAAATAGAGCTTTAGAGCAATAAGAGAAGTTAGAAATTGTTTAGCTTAATCTCTTCATTTTTGGAGTTGAAGAAATTGAGGCTCAAAGAGATTAAATGATTTCCCAAGGTGACTCAGTGCTGGGACTTTTGTCTCTCACCCCTATCTTGCAAAAGGTTAGAGGATGTGTGAATCTGAAAGATTACTTTGCAGCTTAAAAGGAGGAAACTCTGAGTGAGAGGCAGAACTACTAGACACTTAGGCATATGAATTTTAGATTAAAGTTCTCTCTTACTACCAATGTAAAAATTCCCTGTCCTGATGATATAGTTAGTATGACAGGTATATATAGTTGCTATGGATCACTGATGCCCACTGGGAGTGACCCAATCCAGTACTCTCATAGGAAGGGAACATCTGGCCCGATTCATTCCTAGTTTGTAGCTTCCCTATCCAATCTAATAAGTATGGAACATTTTTTTTTCCTAAACATGCTTGGTTTTTGTTCTTGGTTCCCTCCTCTCTCCCTCAGCTGTAATTAGTATGACTCATAAACCAAATATTCTGGCATTGAACTTTGTCCATCAAAACAAAGATGAAAAGAATTTTGTAGGCACAATCATTCTGCCAAGGGTCTACACTATACACTTGCTGCTGTTTCTTTTGTCCTTTATTGTCAGTACCTGCTGTGTCTCTCTGTTCCTTGGGTTGATGGTAGCTGTGGCTCCAGGGACCAGTTGGGCCATGTGATGGGCCTATACCAAAGGGGTGAGTGTAACAATGGGAAGAACTGGGAGGGTGGAAAGGTCAAAGAAATGTTTCCCCACAGCTGTTTTATTTTATAATTTGCATAAAGAATAAACCACTTTGACAAAATCACATGTCTGTCCACCCATCTAATGCTAAATTCATCACTTTTGAAGTACTCAGCCTTAATGGTCTGAAGAATTCCATGGAAATTTAAAAGGAAAAGATCTGACATCAAAGGCTCATCCTTTTGATAATGAAGTATGAGAATATACACTCTTGGCTCTAGGTTTCTTTCTGCTTAGACCTGTAGTATTCTCCTTAAGCTGAGTATGAAATGAAAGAGTTGATCATTCTGGGATACTGAGATGCTTCTCTCAATGCAAGAAATTATTTGCATTCTTTGAATGTTAACTTTTGAAAGACCTTTCCAAAACTTAGGGATTTTGTTTTGTTCCTCTTGTCTTCAGCCAAGCCATCTAAGTTGTTCTGGGGATAAATATATAAAATGCTAGATCTGGAGTTAGGAAGATGTGAGTTCAATTCTGATCTCAGATACTTAGCTGTGTTACCCTTCAAGAGTCACTTAACTTCTAGTTACTGCAGGTTCCTAGTCTGTAACATGAGGATAATAATAGCCCCATCTACCAGGGTAGTTATGACAGTGAAATGGAATGTTTGTAAAGTTTTTAGCACAGCACCTGGCATATAGTTAGGTGCTTAATAAATGATTTTTCCTTCTTCCTTGCCCACTTTTGCAGGACTACAAAATGCTATTTTATTGTATCATTCACTTCTTTCTTCCTTAGTTCTTACCTCACATCCTCTTAGTGTGGCAGAGAAGGTTTGACTATAAACATGGAAATAAAAAGTGAATGTTTGGAGTTTTCCCTTTTCTCTGATCCCCAAAATGAAATGTTGGGACTTTCACTAATTGAACAAACCTCTTTGATCTTGCCTCATCCTGTTCCTTCTTGCTTCTCTGGGGTGAGAGTACACTCTGTATTTGTGTGTGTGTGTGTGTGTGTGTGTGTGTGTGTGTGTGTGTGAGAGAGAGAGAGAGAGAGAGAGAGAGAGAGAGAAAGAGAGAGAGAGAGAGAGAGAGAGAAAGAAAGAGAGAGAGAGAGAAACAGAGAGAGACAGAGAGACAGAGAGAGAGATGGGGGGGGAGGGAGGGAGAGAGGAAGAGAGGGAGAGAAAGGGATGGAGGGAGAGGGAGCAAGGGAGGGAGGGAGGAAGAAAGAGAGGAAGGTGAAAGAAGGGGAGAGGGGAAGAGAGAACATTAGTGCCTTTACAAAAAGAAAACACATCTCAGACTCCCCTTTACAACACTAAATTATGCTTATTAACCAGTCTAGATAAGTAGTCCTCTCAAGTATTTTATAATATGGTTAAATTTCTGTATTCTTGTTCATGCTTGCTTTTCCTAACTGGGCTTGGCATTCCTGCTTGCACAGTCTAGCTTTAAAGAGTGGGGTTGAGATTTGTACAGGTTTGTCCATAACAGCAGAAAAAGCTTTTGGGGTCAGATATAGTGCCTCTGAAATAACTTTGAAATGCTTTAGAGCAATCCTTAACCCAACAACTATTCTGTAAGATGAGCTAGAAGCAGAAAAGTTATCTTTGTTTCCAGGCCCTGCTTTTTCCTTCTGCAGGGCTGGTGTTGAAGGTTCTGAACTGCACTATAGTAGAACAGCTGCAGAACAGGATGTACTCAGTTTGTGCCCATCTCTCTGGCTCCTGCAGGAATTTTCCTTGAAGTGAAATGGAACAGAACAAGAGGCAGTCAGGAAGACAGATGGAAAAAAGATAAAGGAAAGGGGGGGGAGAGAGAGAGAGAGAGAGAGAGAGAGAGAGAGAGAGAGAGAGGAGGGAAGGATAGTTCAAATATTGTTGTTGGCTAAGGGCAAAATTCTAACTTTTGCATCCTTCAAGTAAGCTCTTTTTGCTTTGGTTGCTAGCCTCCCTTGTGGAATATTTGGCTACTAGACATAGGAGAAACAGCTTTGGAAAAACAGATTATATTTCCCAATAATTAAATTTATGAAAGCCACCCAGGGCTGACATCTTTCTGAGGTGCTTGGGTAAGAGGCAGATAGACGCTTGGTCATAAGACACTTAGATTATAGACTCTATCCTAAAGGTTTTTGGGTCTGTTCTCCAGATTTAGTTCCTTGCAACAACACAACATTTTTCTCTTATAATGATGATCATGATAGCTATTGTGAATTGTTTCAAAGCTTTGGATTCAGTTCCACACTCATGGCTTATTTATGAAATGTAATACTGTACATAAAAATAGAAACTAGTATAATATAGGGAAAATACTGGAATATTTTGATTTTCTTCTATTTAAAACATGCTACTATCATAATCATGCCAAGAAAATTTACAGAAAACATGGCATTTTTCAGGAAGACAGTGTAAGCTCAATATGATTTACCTAACCTAATATCTATTTTCCTCAAAAAAAGCTAAATATAACTTCTAAATTAAAGAGGAAGTAAAATAAAATCTTCTTATTATTTGATGTATGTGACTAACATCAATATATATGCCTTCATCAATACATACATACATACACACATACATCTACACTAGATAATTCCTTCATCTCATGGAGTCCTTCTCTAATGATATAAAAATGTTATTTGGACTTGGCTTAATAGATGGTATGGAGACTTCCATCTTGAATCTGGAGGTCACATTGAATTGGATGAAGGTGATCCCTACAAATACCTTGTCCTCCTCTAGGCAAATACATTGAGCAAAAAAATTTCAAGAAGGCTAAGGCTGTCTCTTAAGAGATTTATACTTATATACTCAGTTTTTTAGGTCCATAACATCAGTGTTAACCTTGGTGCTTCATTCCTCCTTATCCTACACATTCTGTTGCCAAATCTTACTATTCTTACATCTATAACATATCACACATTCTACTCCTTCTCTTTCCTCATGTACCTACCACTTTAGTGTAAGATTTCACCATTTCTTACCTAAATTATTACAACAGCACCCTCATTAGTCTCCATCCAAAGTCTCTCACTACTCCAGTCTGTCCTCCACATAGTGATCAAAGTAATTTCTGTAAGTACAATTCCCTTATTCAGTAAACTCAAAGGACTCCTTATGGCTTTTAAAATAAAATATGAATCCTTTGTTTAGTTTTGGTAGCCCTTCACAACCTGACCTCAATCTATCTTTCTAGTCTTACTGTACATTACTACTTATCCTATATTCTGCAGTCTAGGCTAACTGGCTATCTCTCTCTGTTCTTCATATAAGACATTCCATTTCCATGTCTTTGAACTGGCCATCCCCCATGCCTGGAATATATTTTCTCATTTCCTCTGCATAATAGAATGAATCTCTGTCTCTCTCTCTCTGTTTCTGTCTCTGTATGTGTGTGTGTGTGTGTCTGTGTGGGTCTCTTTCTCCTTTCATGATATAGATCAAGCACCTCCTTTTACATGTAGTCTTTGCTGGTACTCCCAACTGCTAATGTCCTCCCTCCTTAACTACCTTGAATTTATTCTTCTTCTATTTATTTTGTATATAGTTACATATGTACTTGTTTTCTGACTTTTTATAATACATATTTCTTTAGAGCAGAGATTGTTTCATCCTTTGCATTTGTACTGTCTTGCATTACCTACCACATAGTAGGAACTTAATAAATGCTTACTGATTGATATCATCCTGAAATCAAAACTAAATGGGGAGAACACATTTAAAACTGTTAACATAATATTAGCCTTATGGTTCACTTTTGGGAGTATAGAATGGATTATAACAGATTTGGAAATTATCCTTTTTTGTTTTGTTTCTTAAAGCTTTTTATTTAACAGAATATATGAGTAATTTTTCTACATTGACCTTTGCAAAATTTTCTGTTCCAAATTTTTCCCTCCTTCCCCCCAGCCCCTCTCCTAGATGGCAAGTAGTCTAATACATGTTAAATATGTTAAAATATATGATAAATACAATATGTCTATACATATCTATAGTTATCTTGCTGCACAAGAAAAAATCAGGTCTAGAAAGAGAAGAAAAAACAACCTAAGAAGGAAAACAAAAATGCAAGAAAACATTAACAGAAAGCATTAAAATGCTATGTTGTGGTTGGAAATTATTCTAATAAAAGTCTGCATATAATGTTAACTGAATTTGGACCTAGCCAAAAAAAAAAAGGAGGAAGAGATTGAAAAAGCATTCTTATACCACATGACAGATATGTCAAAAACTCACAGAAATACTTTTGGAATAAGATGACAATACTTCATGGAGCAATAGTAAAGGCTGGCAACATGTATACAGCATTAAACTTGTCAACTATAACTGAAAGTGGTTTAGCTCCATGTGGAGCCTATGAAAGAACTAAAGTTGGGAAAATAAAAAAAGTTTCCCATCATCAATGTCCACATGACCAGCATTTGTTGCCAGAGAAGCTTCAAATAAATGGTGGAATCATGTGAATTTGTAGGATCAGAAAGGTTTATGATGACAATTCAGGAACAGGTCATTTGTCGCAAGAAATTACAGAAAAATTATACTTAAGAAGACTTATTGATCAATGAAGATTATATATGGAAATCCTAGCAACTTCAAATGTAAGTGTAAATGCAAATATATCCTTTCAGGATTCAAAAATTGGACACCATAATATACCTAAAAACATATGTCCTGGTGTTTAGAATGATACAACACAAGCTTGGTATCTTTCATGGATTAATAAACAACAAATTCCCATACTATAGATCTGAACATCAAAAATCTGGAGAAATCAATCAAAAAACTGGGCTGGAATCAGAAACTACTCTCTTACCTATAATCATACCTTAACATTGATCCATAAAAACTTAAAAATAATATTTTTATATTAATCAAATACCTATAATTTTCAAATTTCCTAGAACAAAAATCTTCAAAATATAGAGAGCTAGCAGAGGAGATAAATATCATGTAGAAATTAGGATGTGGTATATATCATTCCTGTTGTTCTTTATGTTTTTGGAGTTGTACTGAAGATGCTTTCATTTTATAATTGACAAACTATACATACATATATGTAATTAAGAGAGTTAAAGTGACCTTCCCATAATCATACAGCTGGAGTAGAACTTTAATCTGATTTTCCCTGCCTCCAAGCCTAGTGTTCTCTATTCACCAGGTCATATTGAGTCTTGAATTTGAAAAAGTCTAATGTGGATTCTGACCCCAAAAAAATCAATATATGGACCCAGGTATTCTTGGGGACAATAGCTAGATCTTCTTCATTCTGGTGTTATTCTTCTAGAAATGGTATAGGGAACATTTGAGCAGGATCATTTAAGATCGATGAAATAATTTGGTTTGACTCTGCCGAGACAACTATAGGTGATAACAACCTCCCACTGCTTGAGTTCTTTAAGTTGATAATATTGTATAGCCTGGGAATGATGTTATAAATATGCAAATGGACCTTGGCAAAAAAAAAAGATTCTCCACTCCTGTTCTAGAATATGATTTCTGTAAGACTGAAGACCATGTTTCTTTTAATAATAATAATAATAATAATAATAATAATAATAAAAGCAACTCATCTATCTAGCGCTTTAAGGTTTATGAAGTATTTACTACACAGCATTCATATGAGATAGCTCAGGTTTTATTCTCTCTGTTTTACAGATGAGGAAACTGATGTTCTGGGCTGGAGCTAATTGAGAGAGGGCATTAGTAGTTGGGAATACCAGCAAAGACTACATGTTAAAGGAAGTGCTGAAGTGAGGTGTTCAGGATAGGAATTGGAAGGAAGTGGGAAACTCATAGGCCATTGGACACTTAACCAAAAAAAAGTTTACTTCACAACAGAATGGAGAGGATACTGGGCAAGGATGTAACACTGGTTGAGAAGCCACAATCTCTCTTGATCCAGACAGAAATACCTCTGGTCAGAGGATGTATTGAATCAGAAAGATTTTGATTACATCAAATTTGAGAAACATTGACTCCTTGTTGGCTGGCTTTCTTAGAATGTTAGACAACTGCAAAGTCAAATTAGTGACTCCAGCCCTTGTCCTATAGATCAGTCTTGGCTCAGAGGAAGTTTCCTTGACTTTTTAGAAAAAACTAGTCATGACTTTATAGCAAGGGATAATATCGCTTTTACTACAGGGCTTAATTAACTTGACCAAAATTACACTGCTAATAAATGACTGAGAGGATGCAGCTTCAAATACAATAGGTGTTCAATAAAAGCAGCCATTCTCTTCTGGGGGATTATTGTGCTCTTTAAAGTGAACTAGTCCTATAAAAATTATGAAGTTTATTTTCTGGCATCTCTCTGCTTTCTTTACTTTACTTTCTACCCTTTTATCATCTTCCTCACCTCCCTGAAGCCATTGCCTTAATGTTATAGCACTCAATTCATTTGAATCTTTTAAAAAATGTATTACATACCTACTATTTGCAAGATATTAGGAACTGGAGATATAAAGGAAAAAACAAAAAACAATGTTTAAATTAATAAGCATTTATTTTCTCTTCCATACTACTCCCAATTTCTTCAGGACATTTTCTTAAAACATGATTTTATGGTCCTTCACTATCCTGGCTGCTTACCTTTCTCCAGCAATCTCAGGGCTTACAATGTATCCTAGATACATCGTATCTCTTCCTTCACTTTTCCTTCAGCTAGGGAGGAAGGAAATTGAGTTTAGAAACAGAGATATTTGGAAGTATCTGTATATGTGAACCTATGAGGATTGCTGTTTTGAATTCCTGGTTGGTTTCTATTTTTGTTCCTGCATCATATCTTTAGATAATGATTTGACCCAAAGACCAACTGGTGCCCAACATTAGCTTCCAAGCTTATTAAATGGATCTATTTTCTGCTTACTGATTGTGCAAAAAGGACAAGAGGAAGAGAGGATTGTTATGATCAAGGAATTAAAGTATTCTGTTTAGTTCATAGAGGCTTGAGCGATGCATAAAAAAAGAAGTCTAATGAAGAACAGAAGGACATTGTAGTCCCAAACCAAATAGATCAGGTAGAATGAAAACAAGAGGAAGGAAGGAAATAGCATTTATAAACATCTACTATGTGTCAGGAACTATGCTAAATTTATGATTTTAAATTATAACTATTATTTCATTTGATCCTTACAGACCTGTTGTGCTATTATTATCCTTATTTTTCAGATGAGAAAGCAGATGAGGCAAACAGAGGTTAAGTGATCTGCCCAGTGTTACAAAGCTAATAAGTGTCTGAGGCTGGATTTGAAGTCAGGTATTCCTGAGTCCAGGCCCAGCTTTCCATCCCCTGTGCCACATACCTGGCTCCATGAGCTAACTTAGTCATGCTTCCTCTATCCTCAATAGGAATAAGATCAAACCTACTGCCATATTCTCAAAAGCCAAAAAGTTGGGAGTCTAGGGCATAACCTGGTAACTTTAAATTGAATCTTTGTTATTGATTATTCTGCTGCATTGACAATGCTCCATGGCTTTTAGTAGAAAGATAAGAAGATAAGAAATAAATACTATTAACTGGTTTTGTTATGTGGTTATGATGAATATTCAGTTTGTCTTATCTGCAGTTGGAAATACAATAAAATTCTATCTCTGGGTAGCTTCACTTGGTGGTGGTTGGAAGACTGAGAGCTAATAAAGTTTGGGGGAAGAGTCCAAAGTATTGGAAGAGCAGGTCAAAGCTATTTTTGTTCCTAGTATCAATAAGTTAATCAATTAATAATTTTAATTGAATTCTGGAGACATAAAGTCACATAAATAAGTAAGCCCTTTACTACCCTTCAGTTTGGGAGCTATCAAGTGTCAAAAGTGTCGCCAGCTACTGTGGGAGGCAGTAAATCATAGACATAGCAAAAGTTGACATTGTCTCTGACAAAAAGTCTCATCAGAAATCTTCTTTTCCCTATTCTATCTCTAACATATAGGTTTCTCTGATAAAAAAAATAAGACTACTGCTTGAGAGCTTAATGCTAGAAGGTAATGTGAGGACATCTTTTTTACCAGAGAAAATTGGTGTTTCTACTGGGATGGAATAATAGGGTAGGAAGCCAAACTGGTATGCAGAGCTGGCAGAACTCACTCAAACAGTGAGATCAGTCTTGGTCCTTAGACTCCCAGGCTGTCCAGATTCTCTTCAGTGCTGTAAGGAAGTTTTTTAATTCCAAGAACATGAAATTTCAATAGGAGACAGTGATGACTTAATAAGACAGGAAGAATTTTTGTTTAGATTCTTTTGGAGCCATTGAGTACCTATCTACAAGGTCACCTTTTCTCTCTCTTTTATGTTTGCTATAGACCAGACCAAAAGGAAGGAAGCCACTGTTTGACAAACTAGCAATCAGCTCAAAAGTATCTTCTCTCTACCCTTAGTCTTATAATGAATAGTTCTAATAAAAGAAACTTTTGTCTTTCTCATTTCAACTAATCATTCCTTTTCTAAAGATGGAGAACTTTTTGAAACAGTGAGAAGATTCAGTGAAGCTGACCTCAAAACCTCAGCATCTCAGCTTTATTGGTGAAACAAGGAACTTATTTGTGTATATAGTACACACATACACACACACAAAATATAGATATATGCACATGTGTGTATGAATGTGTGGTATATGCATATATTTATATTTATGTTTATTGAAATCACCAGATGGCAGTGAGCAAAGTGATTGAGTTATCAATCATTTTTTGAGCTAAAGGAGTTCTCTGGGTATGCTCAGGCAAATCATTCCCCTTTTTTCCTGTTGGTGGATCTTTCCTACTGCTTATTTTTTCCCCCCAGGACCTAATTTTGTCCTCCTAAGTAATTTGTGGGATCATGCTTAATTTTTCAAACTTCATGTGCAAATATCTGCTGCCAGAAAAAAAGAGAAAAAAAGGAAAATGTCTGTATTTTTCTCACTCACATCTTGGGGTTAGTATCAGCATACATTTAAAAACTATCAGACTTTGAGTTTTTGGATTCTTTGCCAGGCTTGCAGCAGTCTAGTTTTGGGTTTCCATCAAGGTTGTGCTGTAGCCAAATCTTGTTAAATTTTCAGTGTGAGTATTTATACTTCAGAAATAAGCAAATGCTACCAATCTGGGTTTCAGTTATTGTCTGATTGATTATTTAGACTTAAGAAAGTGATGGAGAAAATGTTAATAAGGCAGATTAAACTTAAAAGTGTGTTCTATGTACATTCCCCCAGAGAATTAGTTAAAAAACCACTGGTCCTCAAATTTTACCTTACTGAATCTGTCCCTATGTCTATCATACACATGTTTGAATAAAATATTTGTCATTTAAAGGAGGGAATACTTCCCCTTATATTCTCTTTTGTAAACATTAAATAAAACACATAGTGAGCTTAGCATTTCTACTGTTCAAGAGGGTAGGTAGGTAAAAAATGGTAGATAAATAAAGTCTAAACTGGAAGTAATAAGATGCTAGGCAGATAAAATCTAAACTAGAAAGAAGATATGGAACAAACAAAAATGTACTTGGACTAGAAAAAAAAAGATAAATAATTGGACTAGAAAGGTAAAAAGGATAGGTCTGACCCACCAGCAAGCTCTCATTTTCTCAAGTCTGCAAGTTCGGGTGATGCTCTTTTTATTGGTATCTCTTCGATTGGTCGAATATATTTCTCTTGTTGTGACAGCTTCCTTCTTCATTCTACTCACCTTCATTCTTTCTACTTGCTTTAGCTTTCATTTTCATCCATCCACAAGTCCCTTCCAGGAAGGTCAGCATTAGGGGTACTTTGGGTAATCTACCCATAAGTTAAATCAAAAGCTCTTCAGAATTTAGGAAGTCCTAATGATAAAAACAAAACAAAGCAACAACAACAAACCCTGTCTGTTCCTGGCCCCCTAGTTCCATGACCAAGACGATTGGAATAACTCAAAAACTGGGTTGCTATATAGCAGCAGAATTAAATATTAAATGATTTTTTGGAGAGGTGAACAAATAATCATTCATCAAAAGCTGTTCTTTCTCTCTTTGCCTCCTTCAGTTTGGCAAATGAACAATTAGTGTGATTAATGAACTCTCTGGGGAAAAAGGAAAGAACTACTGAAAAATTTTTCCCCCTTAATGTTAGAGTATAACCACCAAGGTTACCTTTTCTCTTTCCCTCAAATCTGAATTCAAGAGAACTCTTGAAGCATAAGGAAAGATAAGATTTTTAATGCTGGAATTTTTATTAATGTTCAAGTTAGGTGGGTAGTTTTGGGGATTGAAGCCTGCTGAGTTAACCAGAGCTTCATTAGTGCAAAATTTACTGGATAGTTACATATCAAGGAGATATCCAGAGTAAGTAGAGTCTAACTGAAAGGTAGGTATCCTTAGCCTACTGTCCATACACCAATCCTATTTTTCTGTTAGCATCAATTAAATGTTGAATGGGCAGGAGGAAAACTACATGCCACTAAAAGAAAAAAAATCACAGTGACCATGTCCTTCACTGGAGAAGGATTATATTCTTGGAAATGACATAATATTCTCTTTTCCCTAGATATTCATACATACAAAGGTGTGTTGTTACTTTGGAAGGATGAGCATCCCCAATGAATTGGAATGGATCCAAAACTCATGGGAGCACTCCTTTTGAAAAAAATCTTGAAAGTTTGTGGAACATTCTTTTCAATATTTCCCTAATGACAAATCTATATCCTTTGAAGTTCTATTTAGAGAAAACATAATGAATAGTTGAAAGAGCATTCAGAAATTTCATTTATACCAGCAAGTAGGTAATGATAACAAAATATGGAAACAGTAGAATAGTTAAGAGGAGCTATGGGGAGACAGGCACATGGATAAGCAGTTGGTGAAGTTGTGCTATTCCAGAAAACAATCTGGAATCCTGTGAGAAATACGACAAAACTATTTGTACCCTTTGGTCCAGCTATTGGTCCCATAGCTCAGAAGGTAAGAGAAAAAAACAAAACAAAACAACAGAAAAACATTGCAACATTTTTTTGTGGTAGTCAAAAAAACTAGAAACAAGGTAGATACCAACTATTGTGGGATGGCTAAGCAAATACTGTATGTAAATTTAATAGAATAATTATTTAATAAGAAATGAAAAATATGAGGAAATCAAAGAAACCTGGAAAGACTTGGATGAACTAATACAATGTGAAATAAGTAGAACCAAGAGAATAATAAATATAATGACCACAGTAATATAAAGAATAATATGCTTAAAAGATATCCAAATTCAAATCAGTTTAATGACCAAGCAACTTCAGAGGACTTGTAGCATCCTTTCTATGCCTCATTCTACAACCTCACACTGAAACTTGCAGTTTGGAGTCCCGAGAAGAGTGATTGCTATTTCCTCCTCAGGATTCTAGGGGTAACTCTCCAGGACTATGCAGCTAGCACTGTTGTTAGTCAAATCCTCCCACTTGTGCATCCTCCAGTTATACCTAGTCAACAAGACCTAATTAGCTGTTAGCAAATATCTTCACCAAGAAGTTAGAACAAGAAGAGTTGATACAAAATATTTTCCCCAAATATTGGGACACACTTTCCCATAAATGCACATAATGTCCATGGGGAGAGTTGACTCAGTCTTAAAGCATAATCAAAATAAGGCACACATGTGGAGAACACATGGGGTACTTTCCAACTTCTGGCCCTATAAGTCCTTTTCTCCCCTTGTTGAGTTCTCATGAAGTTTCTCTTAAGTGCAACTCTTTGTTAGGTTCCCAGGATTAGTGATTCTAGAAGCCATAGCTGGAACTTCTCTCTGCAATGAAAAGCTATGTTCCTTGAAGCTGCTGCCATCCCTGGGGATGCTGCTATCTGTTGTAGGTACTTCCACTGCTTCAGTCATCAGTGGACAATGCTACTGCTATCATTCATATTGGACCCCTGGATTTCCCAAACACACAAGGTCCCTGGGCAATTCCATCTGTTCTTTTTAACTAAGCAATGTTCTTTTACCTAAGATCAGGAAAGAGCAAACAAAAAGACAGAGGTAGCCATGAGTTCACTTCTGCCAAGGCCAGGTGGAAGACAGGGCAACCACTTGTCTGGTAATCTGATTCTCAGAGGTAATTCAAAGTAGTCCCACCTTATCATAAGAATGAAGTTACAATTGGTCAATATATTGATCAGAATTCTGATGTCTTTTGTTGTAGTAATTTGATGAAGTATAAAGAGTTTTGCTTTTGGAATCAGAGGGCTTGGGCTGTAATCTGGCCCTGCAAGTCACTTCATCAATTGATCAGTAAACATTTATTAAGCATTTACTAGATATCAGGCACTCTGCTAAATGTTTGCCTCTGCTAAAAGAGGCAAAAGACAATACCTTCCCTCAAGGAGCTGACAATCTAATGGGGGAAATAACATGCAAACAAACATATACAAAGCAAGCTATTTATAGAATAAATAGGGAGAAGTCAAGAGAATTAAGAGAAGGCTTTTTGTAAAAAAAATTTAGGGGGAATTTAAAGGACTCAGTAGTTGGAATGGAAGAAGCAGACTATTTCAGGCATGAGTAACAGCCAGAGAAAATGCGCCAAACGAAGAGATGGGAGTGCCTTGTTCATAGAACTGCCAGGAAACCAGTGTCACCAGAGCTACGATTATGTCAGAGAGAAAGTTGCAAGAAAACTGGAAACATAGGAAGATGCTTGATTTTGAAGGGCTTTGAATGCCAAACAGAACATTTTGTATTTGTTCCTGGAGACAGTTGGAAGTCATTGGACTTTGTCGATTAGATAGAGCTATGTGTAACATGATAGGTTCTGAGAAAATCACTTTAATGGCTGAATGGAGGATGGATTGGAGTGGGTAAGAGAGTGTCATTTTTACTTACATATAAATGATAAATACATAAGAAAATGATAAATGTACAAGAAAAGTACAATATTATATCCACTAAGTTGTTTCTTTGAGAGACACTGCCTAATTCGTAAAACAAAAACTCATCCTGAGCTCAGTGAAGAGTCAATCTTTTCCCAGCTGAAATTACCAGTTTTACCCAATGCTCTAGGCTGCCTTTTTCTCATCCATTGCTCAAGTATCCCCAAGGAAGTGATCTTCTAGAGTCTTATTAATTTCTTTACATATATAATGAAAATAACTTCTAACAATCAGAGAATACTTTCTTACACAATATTTTAAAATGTCAGAACTAATGTCAGAATCGTTGGGAAAAAAATGAAAACTCTGGAAGATACAATTCATTTGGATAAATTGATAAAAACAATCTTGTTGCTGTATAGTGATACTAATAAAATGATTTTTTAAGAAATCATGCATGAAGAAATTAAAGCTATCTCTATTCAGGTGAAAAAATGCTCAAAATCATTACTGATTAGAGAAATAGCAATTAAAACAATTCTGAGATACCTCCTCATACCTATCAGAGTGGTTAATAGGACAGAAAAGGGAAATGATAAATGTTGGAGAAGATGTAGGGAAAATTGGAACACTGATGCATTGTTGCTGGTGTTGTGAACTGGTAAAAACCATTCTGGAGAGCAATTTGGAATTATGGTCAAAACTGAGTATATACCCTTTGATCCAGAAAAATCCAAATCCTTTGATCCAGAAATACCACTACTAAGTCTGTATCCCAAAGAGATCATAAAAAGGGAAAAAGACCTATATATACAAAAATATTTATAGCAACTCTTTTTGTGGTGGCAAAGAATTAGAAATTGAGGGAATGTCTATCAGTTGGGGAATGGCTAAACAAATTGTAGTATTTTAGTTTAACAAAATACTATTGTTCTATAAGAAATGATGAGCAGGGGCAGCTAGGTGGCGCAGTGGATAGAGCACCAGCCCTGAAGTCAGGAGGACCTGAGTTCAAATCTGGTCTCAGACACTTCCTAGCTGTGTGACCCTGGGCAAGTCACTTAACCCCAAGCCTCAGCAAAAAAAAAAAAGAAATGATGAGCAGATGGATTTCAAAAAAAACTAGAAAGGCTTATATGAACTGATGCTGATGAAGTGAACAGAACCAGAGTAACAGCAACATTGTGCAAAGATCAACTATGATAGACTTAACTCTTCTCAGCAATTTGATGATCCAAGATAATTCTAAGAGACTCAATATGGAAAAATGAGAAAGAGAAAGAGAAAGAACTATGGCATCTGAATGCAGATTAAAGATACTATTTTCACTTTTTTTTTGTTTTCTGTTTTGTTCTTTCTTGTGGTTTTTCCCTTTTGTTCTGAGTCTTCTTTCACAACAAGACTAATGTGGAAATATATTTACCACAATTGTGTATGTATTACCTAAATCAGATTGAGAAAAATGTGGAGCTCAAAATCTTACAAAGATGAATGTTGAAAACTATCTTTACATGTAATTGGAAGATTTTCCTCTTTATTGTGTTCTTAATAAAACTTCCTTTTTCCTTATAGTTTTGGAGGGGGAAATAGAAGGGATCTGTGATCCATTACTAATTTGATGATATAATAGTGAACAAATTACATAGAATAATAATTTTAATATGATTTCATTATATAACAGCAAGTCATGTGTGTCTACGTCTCAAAACTTTGACTAGATCCAACTGGATTTAGTTGGTTTCCCCATTTTTAGTGAGTTCTCTTCCAGTTGATTGCTGGTCTTACTTCCATACAGAGGTATTTCATTTGTTGTATTTTTAATTCTGCGGTTTTAAAGAATTGTTATTATTCAAAGCAAATATGCAAAGGCTATAGTTCTTAAAAAGTACAATTCAATGACTGTTAGAGGTATTGCAGTGACTATTGGTGTTTCTAGGATCAATCAAGCCCACAATGAAATAAGATCAATTACATCAAAACACAAACAAAGCAATTAACAACAAAAAACAGTGCCAAGAACCCAACAAGCTATTGTTAGGTGAAATAGCCTAATAAATCTTCAGGAAATAAGTAAAGACCTTCAGAGGTTACCTAGAACCTTGAGGGGTTATAATTGATTCTTTTATAGTGAGGTTTAGACTTCTTGAAATTGGAAAAACAATGAGAATGCCAGAAAACATTGAGAATAATTTGTTTCAACAGCCAGGAAGGAGGCTGAAACAGGCACTGTTAAGCACTTAGATCTTTATCAGACATTGAAGATGCCAACATCATTCACTACATCCCCAGCTATGGACAATCAGCTTGACTTTTTGTCTTGCCACTAGACTTTATAACTTCAGAAGAAAGTGAGGCTGATGATTTTGCGCAACTCTGTCTCACTTAAATCCAATTCATTCATGAGCAAAATATCACCTGTGATATCACTGGTCCTCTTCAAAAATGATAAAACAACTGTTGCTATGAAGAAAGAGTTGCTTATGGGCAAGATAATACCAAAAATGGAGTATTGATGCTTCTCAAAGGCAATTTGTACTGATAGAACTCATTTTTTCATTGAAAATCATATGAAAACCAGAAGAAATCTAGATGAACCTGAACAGTTTAAGTGACTTCATTAGACAAACACCCCCAAAATGGGTGACTTTTTATTTCCAGTGGTCCTCTCAGTTCTGTCCTCACTGAGGAAATGAACTGATAAATATATTAATATGTTGAATAAAATAATTGTTGTAGAATTATAGGAATTCCCCAAGAGATAAAATATTACAGAACACATTTTTGCACCATGCCATAAAAAGTTAAGAAATTAAAAGAAGACAGACAGACACAGAGAGACAGAGACAGAGACAGAAAGAAGAGAAGAGAAATTGACTTCAATGATATAGGAACTCACATGATTTAAACCCCATTGAAAACTTGTATGG
Organism: Myrmecobius fasciatus; assembly: GCA_023553655.1. NCBI lineage: Eukaryota > Metazoa > Chordata > Mammalia > Dasyuromorphia > Myrmecobiidae > Myrmecobius > Myrmecobius fasciatus. Next base: position 20,550 of record JAJPUD010009363.1, on the reverse strand, counting down.
GCAGAGCTTAGCTCAAGAGAGTTCCCTCCTATCTGATATTAGAATGAAATGAGGCACCATTCAACAGTTAGCAAAAGGAGATTTACTTAGCCATAGCAGGACAAGGATATTCAACAAGACATTGAAAGTTGATTCATCTGAGTGAAGCTACCCTGCCTCTGAATTGCTCACAGTGGTACTCTAGCCATACATCAGAAAGCACCTGGAGTTCCTTATGGCTGGTTTGTATTCAGGCAACCTACAAGTGTTATTAACAGCCCAAATCTTTAGTTCCCTGATAATTTTATTAACAGCCCAAATCTTTAGTTCCCTAAAAATTTTGTCTAAAGAATAGTTTCAATATCTTTTGAGGAAAAAAAAATGTTTAACTTGTATGGAGGTAAGGGATTAGGATATAACTCCCACCACAAAACCTTTGGCCTACAATTAAAGTTAGACTTGAGAAAAGACTATTCATCAAAGGTATGCTTAATATCCAAAGGAATGTATTGTCTTGTGACAAAGAATATGTGTCATAATCTCGTGAACTCAAATTGTATAAAACAAGGTACTGCAGCAAAAGCAGGATATATTGCATTTCAAAAGTTTTTTTAAAAGATATAAGAATATTATAAGATGTATTGTAAAACAAATAATTTAATTATTTTGCTTTGCCACAGTTAACTTGTACTCCACAGTAACTAGCTTTGTGACTTTGGCCAAATCACTTTTTAGACTTCAATTTCTATACCCCTAAAACAATGAAATTAGCAATTAATGTCCTTCCAGGTGTAGGAGTTTAGGAATCTATAAGTAAAGCCAGTTCTGATAGACTGGACTTCATTAGAGATGACAGGTCATTCTGACTACTGTGAGATATTGAATCCCAAGGCTTAATGCATACAAGCATCAAGGTTTTAGCTTCATACCATAGAATTCTATCCAACTTGAAGTTGTCCAAAGAGCCTTGAAGGGTCCGTCCAGTTCTGAATGGTAAAAAGATATATGAAATTTTTCTTATTTTAAATTCAAGAATTGCCCTGTCACTGATAATTCATCAAATGTTCTACAGCTTCTTTCAAGAATGAGTACTTTAAGACTTTCCTAAGGATTTTAAGGTCTAATGCTTTTTAAGAAAGCAGATATGAGATGGAAATGAAGGTTGGATTAGAGTGGTATCATTTGAAGGGGGTAGGAATACTCTTTCTAAATTAGATGTTTCAGGAGGCATATTAAGTAATTCCTTAGAGGACTATTGTAGTTAATGTGCCTACTTTCTTAACCATCTAATTTACTGGGAGGAACAGTGGGGAAAAAAATAATCCAGTATCACATAGAGTGCAATCAAGGGATGATTTAGCCACACTTGGGATTTTTCTCCTTTTCTAAGTGGGTCCAGTAATAACAGTTCACATTTATATAGTCCTGAAAGGCTCACATCACACTTTATGTTACCTTGGTCTAGGGAGAGCCCTCCTTTCCATAAGAACCATGGCTTTGGATTCACAAGGACTTAGATTTCAATCTTAAAAGAGAAGGCTTTTCTCACATTCTCTGGCTCATTGCACTTATCCCAGAGTGTCACAGAAAATCTCTTAAATAAAACTTATGTATGGCTCATGTCTAGGGTCTCTATTAAATTAAAGAAATAAATTGGATACCTTCTAGAAAAAATACACAATATGTAAAGTAGCTATCAGATATAGGATAGCACTTATTTCCTTTTCCACAAAAGAAATGCTTAAAATTCAAATACCACATTAACAAAAATTTAAACATGAAAGAGTAACCTATCACCTATTATATTTTTCCTGAGAGTTAAAGGCAATTTTGTAGAACTACTCAAAAGACATTTCATATTTACCTTAGATTTGAGTCTGAGCAACTCAAAAGCCCATATACCTCCTGGCAAAATATGACATGACCAGTATTTTTAATCTTTTTGGCTACAGAGTTTTCTTGGTAGCTATCATTTTTTGCTCTGAGAATATGTAGGGGGAAATCACAATCTACTGCACAACCAAGTCCAAAATTCTCAGATTCACAAAGTTACTGACAAGACTGGAAATGATTCTTTCTCAAGATTGTGTTTTAGTGACCTGGGCTCAGGGAAAGAAATACAAAAAGGAAGAGGCAGCTAGAAACCTCAAGTCCAGTTTCAGGCTCACCTAAACAAACCCATGCTCTTGGTACTATGTGCTGTCATTGCATCCATGGGCAGGGGAGGGAACCTCTCTCTGATGGAAATTCAAGGGATAGCCAAAAAGAGCAGAAGACAGAAGGTTTTTGTTTTTGTTTTTGTTTTTGTTTTTTTTTCATTGCTCTTTAAGTCTAGTGAGGACAACTATTCCTGGCTCAGTTGTCAACCATCAATCACTCACAGGGACACATGAAGACTACTAGGAACTGCTTAATATCCTTCAGCAATGGGCAAGAATACATCTGTCCATACAGCCATGCATGCCCAGCCCCAGTTCAACAAATTGGGGGACTCCCTTAGTACTCCTCTTTATATTCACAGCCCTGTGAGTTGGTGATACAAGAATTGTTATTATTATTATTTTTTTTTTTTTACAGATGAGGAAACCATAGCTCAGAAAGTTGAGGTAGTTTGCTCTTCATGCAACTAGTGACTCATGGAGCAATATTTCAAATCTAAACCAATTGGCTCCTGATTTAGTATTCATTCCATCATATCTGGCTTCCTCTAAATAACCGATTATCTAATAATTGAAATAACAATGGTTAATGGAGTTCTAAATATGAATTTCAATATGTTTCATTCTTCAAGGTTTTGGAGGAGCCTCTGTTCTTGTGCTGGGGCAGGGACTGTTACTCTAAGAAATTAGCCAGGAGCTCCCATCTCTCAAGCCTCAAACAGATGGGCTCAGATCCCAGGTTGTGGTTCCTATCATTATAGTTTATAAGATCAAAATAAGTTCTGGCAGAGGCATTTTCCCATAGCTGTAAATAAGGGGAAGGCACCTCATTTAGTATTTCATTGCTATGGTTCTGACTCTCTAACTTTCCTTGTGTGTGTCTTTTTACCCTAGAGCAAGGAAAAATGATTGACTCCTACAAATTTGGATTCATTTTTGTTTCCTGCCTGCTGCTGACTCTCATCTGGTGTGACACAGCATTGGGCAGGGTATCACAAAAGCAGCAACCTCAGAAGGACCAGGAGGAAACTCAGGAAGAGGTTAAGGTGGAAGGCCCACCATCACCATTGCCAGATCACGTTGAAAAGTGAGACATTTAAGGCACTGGTATAAGGCATGGGAATTGGGTTATGTGAGCCATTTGTCTTGTTGGTGTGATACAATGGAAAAAATCCTGTATTTGGAATCAGTGGACCTAGATTCAAATCCTGACTTTCTTATTGTCTACCTTATAATTTTGGGTTATTTATTTTCTAGGAATCTCACTTTCTTCCTTGGTAAAATAAGAGGAATTGAACTGCATTGTTCTTTATGAGTTCTTACAGTTTTAAATCCTATGATTTTATGAACATGAGCCTTTAATCACTGGTTTTAATAAGCTTGATTCTGGGTCTCCAAGTTTCACAGGCTTATCACTAAACTACTACATCTAAAATCCTTGGCTAATAAGACAGGATTCTTGGATTCTAAGCCTAGTTTTTCTGCTAGATTGCAATCTTCAGAACATTCTGGTTAATGACTCAATTTCCTTATCTTGAAAGTGAATAATCCTTTAGTCTGGACAAACATAGCTATTTCCCAGTACAGAAATTTCCTTTGATGAAGATCAGCATGTTTTCTTAGAGTTGTCAGAGATATTAAGATATTAAGTGACTTGCCCAGATTTTCTCTGTCAGATTTGAACATAGGGCTTTCTGACTTCATTGTATTATAATTATCTGTATAAATGCATATCTTTCTCTACTCTTGGAGTGTAAGCTCATTGAGAGCATGAACTTTGTCTTATTTATTTTTATATTTTCAGTGCCTATCTACTACAGGAACTTAACAAATGGTTGAGTTTATTTAAAAAAAAAGTGAATGGCCTCCTTCCTAGCCTCTTTCTACATATAGGGGAATGAGATTAATTCTGACTTTCATCTGTGTGATACAGTATTGGGCAAGGCATCACAAAAGTAGCAACCTCAGAAGGAACAAGCAGAGACTCACTAATAACCACTACTGATTTATTTGTGTGACTTTTGGTCAAGACGCTTAACTTTTCAATGACTCAGTTTCCTCCTCTGCAGAGAAGGTTAGTTGACCTTTACGGTCCCTTTTAGTTCTGAATGTTATGATTCAAGTGGAGAAGGATCATATGATACACCACAGAATCATACATTTAGGAATAGCAGTTCTGACCCAATACTTCATTTTGCAGTTGAGGAAATTAAGGTCCAAAGAGTTACTTGCCTAAATTTGCATAAAAGTAGTGTGGAGGGAGGAAAAATTTAGAAGCCAGGTCCTCTGACTCCAAATCTTGTATTTTTTTCCCACTGGACCATATTGTCTTCTCTTGTTCTCTTATGCCTTCTATCTCCCAGTTAAGACAACAAGATCAGAAAAGGCTGTTCCATGGAAAAATTTAGGATTTACCTCCATTTGCCTCGGGTGTGTAGACTCCAACCTTTCTATGATGAAAGTACATTGAGTTTCTTGTGAGACTGAAAAAAAAAAAAAAGCCTAGAAATTGTCATCTCATTTCTTTTACCTATTAGTTATCTTGAGAACTGAGCTCACTTGTTCCTTAGCTTTGTTTTGAGGACATAGGAAAGGGATGTGAGCTGGGGTCAGAGTGAAGCAACTGAATAGAATTATATGGGCAACCTCTGGATTTAATTTTCTATCTAAAAAAAAAATCTAGAATTAAGGAATGCTGAGTCTTTAAATGCAATGCATCTGATAAGCTGGGTAACTATGGGCAGATTACTTCATTTGAATGATTCTTGTGTAATTCTAGTCTAAAATTTTAAGCCTAATGAGAACACCCGTCTCTGTGAGATTAGCTATGATTCAGAGCTCCTAGTCAAATAGCATTCTTGACTGGATACCTCAGTGCAATTCAATAGGACACCACTAGGTGGTAGCATGAAACTGTTGCCTTATTAGGTGAGCCTAGTGATTTTCTGACTCGATGTAAAACGTTACAACAGATTATATAGAAGATTAGGCCTGGGCTGTATCTTGTAGATAATTAAAACAAGAAACAATCTTCTTATGGGTCATATGAGAAATGAAGCCAAGGATGTATTTTATTTTATATTTGATTATAACTATTTCCATGTAAATAAGTCAAATGCAAGGTATTCTATTCAACTTAGATTTATTGTGTTAAGGAGAGGCAATGTATTATAATGATTAAGTTACAATCAGGAAAAATTTAAGATCCAGCCTCCAAAACTAACTAGCTGAGCCTTGTATAACTCCAGCTAGACTGTTGGCAGCTGGATGGCACAGTGGATAGAGCACTTGGTCTGGAATTACTTAGACCTATGTTCAAATCCAACTGCAGACATATAATAGCTGTCTAACTCTGGGAAAGTCATTTAATCCTATTTCCTCAGTTCCCTCATCTGTAAAATGAACTGGAGAAGGAAATGTCAAGCTATTCCAGTATTGCCAAGAAAACCCTAAATCCAGTTTCGAAGAGTTGGTTGTGATTAAAACAATTCAACAACAATAATCAAGCTGAATCTAGTTGCAATGAATCTGACAAGCTTTGAGTTATACATGGGATGTGATCTGTGCTGGTGTTTGGACAAGATCAAAAGTCTTTATTGATGGCCATGTTCATATTGATTATTGTTGTGCTGCTAATAGTGTGGTATAATGGTAAGAGCACCAGATGTCAAGTCAAAAGCCCTGGTTTCAACATCCAAACTGCCATCCACTATCTCTTTGACCTTAGATCAGCTACCTTATTTCTCAAGAATTCAGTTTCCTCGTCTTTAAAATGAGGAGATTGTACTAGATAATCTCTTAAGATTTTTTCCAATTCCAAACAGATTCATTTTCATCTTTCTAGTTGTATCACCTAGAAAAGTGCCTGAATGTTTTGCAAATAAAAAGCTTTAATAATAAAGTGCCTGACAAAATTAGATAATAAATGCTTGTAGATGAGTTGATGAGACCTGATCTCTTTACATGCTGACCATCATTGATGTAAATAACATCCAGACAACCTTGCATCTTTCATTATTTTATTAACAAAGTTTAGGACAATATCTTGCATGGTAATAAATAGATGCTTGATGAACATTTGTTGAATGTGTTTGGTTAACAAAGGGTAAAGGCTCCCTTCTGAGCATTTTGAGGAGGTATTGAGGGAAAGCAGGGTGGTGTGCATAGAATTTGGTACTACTTTAGCTTGGAAGCTAAGAGGGTGAACAGCTGTTAGCATCATATTTTAAGAGCTCACAGATTTAGAGCTGAAAGGGACCTTAAAGTCATCTAATTCAACTCTCTCTTTTTCATAGCAGAAGAAACCAAGGTCCAGAGAGATTAAATGAAACTTAAACTAGGCAAAACTAGGATGTGATCCTAGGTTCTCTGACTCAAAATCCAGTTCTGCTTCCACATTTCTGTGGGAGTTATTCAGTAGAAAGATTGAAAGAGATTATTCCTTTGTTAGAAGGTCTTATTTTCTTCTTTGTAATCCGTTTTCATTCAGGGTTGAAGAACACCATGAAAAGAACAATCCCAGCCTGGAAGAACAGTCCTCTGCCTCTCAGTGTTTCCGTTGTTGTGACTCGGGCATCCCCATGTACCAGCCAATGCCAATGCCAATGCCCCAGATCAATATCACTATCTTAAAAGGTCAGGGAGATGGTCTTGTTCTTTGAACATTCAAAAATGAGTATAGAAGGAATTACTCCCCATATCTAAGAATGAATACTCTATTTAGAAGGGAAATAAATTTTTCTGGGACAGTTTGGACTACAAGCCATAGTGATTCTTTGCCTAGAAAAGAGAGAAGGAAACTCTTCCTCCGTTTTGAGATTCTAGGCAAGATTGTGATTACTTTTTTAGGATGTGGGTCAGGAAGTGAATCGTCAGGATAATATAGAGCAGAACAACAAGGCATAGAGACAATTTGGGTCTCTTCTCCCCATACTTGCATTCTTGACTGCAAGTTTCTTTGTTCTTTGTTTTGAGGTTTGGTGATCACTAGCCTGTTTTCTGAAATGTCACCTGAACGCCACAATACTGCAAGCATCAGATAACCTTGCACAGGCACTGCAAAATCTAACTGGGAACACATGTGACCTGGATTTTGTGGTGAGGAAGCTGGATCCTGGAGCTCCGACATCTGCAGTTAATTCGCTTAAAGTGAGCCATGGGCTTGGTCACTGAAACTGCTGCTTTTGGACAAACCCATATGATCTCTTTTTCCTTGCCAGGGCTTTCAAGAAAAAAAAAATTGTTGGTTCTGGATCAAAATAGAAAGTTCCTTGGGGTTGATGGATTGTTTGGGAATCAAATCATCCTTGTGCTCAGGATATGAAAAATAAAAATGGGATAGCCAGAATAGACAGATAACAGAGTAGAAGTTAGGATTAAAGAATTAATCTGGGAACCCAGATGCTGAAAGTATGAGGAAAGACAGAGTGAAGGCTGATTTCTGGGATGATAACAGAAGAGTGAAATACTTAATGCCATGTTTTTTTTATATCCCTTTTAGGTGAAAAGGGTGACAGAGGAGAGCGGGGCCTCCAAGGGAAATTTGGCAAAACAGGATCAATAGGTGCCAGAGGCCATGTTGGACCAAAGGGACAAAAGGGCACAATGGGGGCTCCTGGTGACCGATGTAAGAATCACTATGCTGCCTTCTCAGTGGGACGGAAGAAGCCCTTGCACAGCAATGATTACTATCAGACGCTGATTTTTGACATGGAATTTGTCAACCTCTACAGTCACTTCAACATGTTCACAGGTAAATTCTACTGCTATGTGCCTGGAATCTACTTCTTCAGCCTCAATGTGCACACCTGGAATCAGAAGGAGACCTATCTCCACATCATGAAGAATGATGTTGAGGTGGTGATACTGTATGCCCAGGTGAGCGACCGAAGCATCATGCAGAGCCAAAGCTTGATGCTGGAGCTTCAGGAACAGGATGAAGTCTGGGTACGGCTCTTCAAGGGGGAGCGGGAGAATGCTATCTTCAGTGATGAGTTTGACACCTACATCACTTTTAGTGGGTATCTGATCAAACACAATGCTGAGCCATAAGCCTCAGTCTCTTTCTTAGCTCCAGAGGATGACTATAATCTTTTACATTTCCATGACCAGCACCTTCCCTTCTTGATATCCGAGCACCAGGCTGAATGCCTCCTGAAATACCACTCTCCTCCTGGATCGCTGCTTCCACTCCATCTATATTCCACAGGATTCTCATTAAAATGAAAAAATATTATCTATTCCTAAATTTTGCAATGCCCTTTTGTGTAACCTTGGAAATTTATTCAATTATCAGGGAAGACAACACATGAGAAGGAAGGATTGGGGATGTCCTACCTTTAACAGGATACAAATCCCTTAATAGCTTAGTAAAAGAGCTGAATTTCCCAGGGAAAAAAAAAACAATTTCCATTCCCATTACTGGAACTAATTAGAAAACATTCAAAAGGTTACTAAACAGAGCAAAGTAAATCATGGAAAATAAGAGAAATAGCCATTTCGTCTTCTCACTGAATGAAGTTCTACCCCAGAGAAAGTTGCTTTTAGCACATAGTTCTAGAAAAATTCTTTACAGCTCCTACGATAAGTGGTGGTTGGATCATAGGAAAGTTGGGGAAAGAATTGTTATAAAGATAGATCAATTTTTACTGGCTCCATTATCAAGTCCTCCTCATGAATTAACTGGATTGACTTTTTGCTCTCTTATACCCTTTTCAGGACCCTGACAGGATAGGAAGTGTCACTGTGAAAGTAAAAAGGTTGTGTCCAAAGAGTACCCACTAACTTTGTCTGCTATGAGGAATGTATAGGTAGGAAGGAGACTTATCTCTACATCATGAAGAGTGATGCTGAGGTGGTAATACTGTATGCTCAGGTGTATGCTCTCCAATATTGCCTGCTCATCTGACACAATTGGTGTCCGCATGGTGGCAGCTATCCCTTTGCCTAACTCTCACCTAAAATAGCTTGTTATTAAAAGAACCAAGCAAAGTCTGACTTTGCTTCTCTTCACATTCACAGTTCCTTCCAATGTGATGTCTGACTTCTGTTCTTACTTATATTTGGGGCAGATGAGTGTAGGAACTGATGAGTAACTTCAAAAAGAAACAACCTAAGTCATTTTAGCTGCCTTCCTGGTGGTTTACTGATATGTGTGACCATTTTAGATATAAGCCTGCAGTCTGCAAGGTTTCCTGTTGGACTTCTCACCCGCCTTGTGGTATATGTTATGACTATTTATGGACATAGTGCAAGACAGCTCTTCTATATATTCTCATCACTCATGTCTCAGGAACCTAGTGGCTAGCTGAGTGAGTTGGAATTAAGAAAAACAGATGTTCTTTGGATGTCTCTTACAACCTTATCATTGTTGTGGATACAAGGCAAACACGGATGCAGGAAATATTGTGCCTGATCACGCTTTTCTCCCTGTTGCTTAGAACTGGGCGGAAAGGGAAGTGGGATATCTGTGTTCAGTGATTTTCTCAGTAATCAGAAGGCAAATATAACATCACATGAGGCAAACAGTAATGTGGATAAATATCAGGGCTAGGTGTATTGAAGGGGAAAGAAGGTCTTTTTGCTCACCAGATCATGTTTTCCTTTCATAGTGATTTCAATCCTATTACCCGTGGCAAGCAGACCTGTGTAAGATACCAGAAAAAGGATTGGCCAGAAAGTTAAAAGCTAAGTATGGCTTTTTTCTAACTGATGAAAGCCATGTTGAAGTTTCAGTGAATAGGAAAACATAGTTGGGTTACGTATTTCATGTGTCTTGGTCTTCCAGAGCCGATACTTTGGAGAATGGGCACTCTTTCTCCTCACCCTGTATTTTTGACTTTAGGTTTTAGCTTTAATTTGATCCTCTGTGCTTTCCAGGTGTCAGCACAGGATCCTAGAAGTCAGGGTCAATACTTGGAAGTCAAGCTTCAAATTGTTTTTCTCAAAACAACTAGTGAGCAAAGTTAGTTGGCTTCTTGGCAATCCCTAAGTACTAATTTCAAAACATAATTGAACATTGGAAAATTTTTTTTTCTTACTATATAGAACTTGTCTGGTGAATTATTTGTGTGTTCAGTCCTGACTTTCTTGTCTTCCATCTTTTTGGATAGAGAGAGAATGGCAATGACTTAGGTCTCTCTTTATGCCTGAATATAAGATCAATTTCATGAACTTAGCTAGGGACATGGCACTTCTGAAAAACTGACTATCTGATGAATTCAGAGAAGCCCATGACAGGGTGAACATAATGTAAACCTATTGGTCCATTATGTGATTTCTCTAGTTTCTTGCATTTGGAAATAGCATCTACCATTAAAAGGGCACCAGGCAGCCTTCTTCTGAAACAACCTGGAAAGAGATAATCTGGGCACATTATATCCCTTGTCTGTACCCTGCTTTGTTGGATTAATGAGGGCAGCTTCTTGCCCATCAAAAGTCATCATTATGCCAAATCCAGGAGGTACAGCTGCTTTTTGTATTTTCTTTCTCCATGCCCTTTGCCAATGAGGATAAGTATCCAGCTGTCCTTTACCCCTACTGCCAGCAGTTTATAAAGAAGCTGCCTCATTCCCTCTGGCGCCAGCAGGTTGGCCAACAGCTGTTTTTTTTTTTTTTTTTAGCTTTGCCTATTGCCAGTGTGCAAGTAGGCTGCTATTACGTACATTCCTGGAGCCATGGCATGGGCAGGCAGCTGTGATCCTGCTCTCTGGTGCTGGTGGACACCTGTTCTTTTCCTCCCAGAGTTAATAACCACTGGATGTAGGAGCTTGTCATTTGTTTACACACTTAGCTGGAATCAGGTCATGGGGAAACCTGCCACTTGGTTCCCCCCCCCCCCAAAGGAGTGAGTCAGGCTTTGTCTAAGTGCCTGTCTTCCACCCTCTCTCTAGGGATGGAAGCAGCTTCAAGAAGAAAATGCTAAATCCTAGGCTGACCCTTGGATAACATGAAATAGGTGAGAAACCTCACACACTTCTTTCAATGTCCCTCTCCTGTTTTATGCCTTACTACCCTACTATTGCATTCGGTGCTACTTCTTGGCTACCCATGGCTCCTACTATAGTGTTCCAAGCTCAGGATTTATCTCTTTCCCTTCTCCCCTATTCCCAAATCAATATTTCTATGACATATTCTATTTCTATATAGCTCTCGCCTAGTTGTCCCTAGAAAGGATGTCATTCATTTTTTTGAATGTTTGCTGAACTGAACCAAAAAATCACTCATTAAACAACATTCTTCTTTTTTTCCCATTAAGTTCTTTGAAGGCAGAGACCTTATCTTTTTATTCTTATATCCTCACTACCTTGCAGAGTACTTTGCATGTACTAGCTGCTCAGCATAAGATTAAAAAAAAAAACAAAAAACCCCTCAGAATTAATAATTGTGCAAGGCACAGCAAAAATACACAAATGAATAAGGTGTCTCCTACTCAGGGTTAATAATTGATCATTTTACAGATGAGGAAACTGAGACCAATAAAGATTAAATTACTTTTCCAGGTAATAAGGGAATAGAGTCAAGACTTGAAACTTGATTCCCCAATTCAAATCCATTTTTCTTTCCACTGTGCTGCCTCCCTAATCAAAAGAATGAATTTCTTAGGTTAACAATGATTTACATATATAAAGGTATGTTGTGCTCACAACATATTCATGTGTTTTTTTACTACAGTTTCCAAGAGGTAAGTAGGGCAAAGACTATTAACCCATTTTACAGATGAGGAATAGAGTCCCAGAGAAGTCATATGACTTCCCCAGCATCATACATCTTATAAAAGAAATGTGGACACTTGAACCAAGTAGTCCTAGTCCAACTTTATTGAGCTTTCTATACTCTTTCTGGACAGCACTGCAAGAAATGGTACCATTTGGGGTTGAGGAGCTTTCCTAATGTCTCTAATCATATTATGTGGGTGTGGGGCAGGGATCTAATGAAGGATGGCTCTGACTGAAGTCTTCTACTGGAGGAGTTGTAGGGTGATATTTCTAGCAATATAAGATAATGCTTATGGTAAATTATATTTACTAAAGTATACTGTTCCAAACTAGTGAAATCTGGGACAAAATGGTCAATTCATGCCTACAATAAGATCAAATATCATCAGTCTTTGCCTGTAAAGGATTTTAAAATAAAAGAGGACACATTGCATTTTACTATTAACCTATGAATAAGTAAGTAACAGAACACCAGAGAAGTAAAAATTATCGCATAATTCCAATTATTTTGTTAGGTTTAGGAGACTTCAATCATGCAGACATCTGCTGGAGCTTTCTCTATGCTGAAAACATTTTGACTTGCTTTAATGATAATTTTCACTCCCAGCAACCAATTCCTCTACTTGTTAGTGAAAAAAATCACAGGAACGGGAGGAGGAAATAATCATTCCTTCCTAGAGTTAGTAATACAAAAAACAAGGAAATTCAAACATAGGGTGACATATATCCTAGATTTTGGGAAAGCAGATTTCAAAAGGTTCAAAGGAATTATAGATAGATTCCTAGGTGACTGCAAGGGAATTCTACAAGGAGAAGTCAATCCAGGAGGGGCTTTATTCAAGAATAAAATTCTGAAGACACAGGGGAAAATAATTCTAATGAAGAAGAAAAAAATGAGAAATATATGAAGAGAAAAATGTATGTGGATGCAACAGGAGCTTACAAACGAACTTAAATTTTAATGAGAAATGTACAAAAGATGGAAGCAAGGCCAAGGGAAAGAGGATAATTGTAAGAATGTGGAATGGTCCTATAAAAATAGTGTCAAGAGAGCTGAAGTTCAAAATGAGCTAAGGCCAGTGAGGGAATTTAAGGACAAAAAATAAGGTATCTTTTTTTTTAAAGTTATATTGGGAGAAATAGAAAGATCAAAGAAAGGATAGGATTTCTACTTGAGATGGATGGGATGATGATAATTGAAAATAGTACAGGAAGTGCTGCTGAGTTCATATTTTTCTAGTTTTCTCTGCCAAGGAGAATGGCCTTTGTAGAGGAAATGGCAGAGCAAAAATAGTTAACAAGGCTCCCAAGATAAGCCGAAATAGTAAGAAAGCATCTAATTGCCTGTGGTGAATACAAGTTGCCTGGCCTGGTCCTAAATTCTTGGGTATTGAAAGAATTCAAAGATATGATTACTAAGTTATTATCAGTAATATCTAAAAGATGAATAGGAGCCACTTGGTAACACTGAGGAAGAGTTTAAGATTGTTTTATAATTGCAACATAATGTGATAATATAATATTGAAAACATCTTTTATACCAAATGATCACATTAAGTTTTTAAACGTTTTAAAAGTTTTTCCTTTGGTGCAACTAGCATTATTCTATATTCATATTACATAAAACATAATAATAATATTTAAAAGCAAATATTCGAATTAATATTTGTAAAAAAATTAAACGACTGTGAGATTTCACAAGGAAGTAATAAGTGATGGCTCAAAACCAGAAAAGGATCTGTTAAGCTTAGCAAGAATGTTTTTGATGACTTTGAGATTGTCAGGTCTGTATTTTTCCCCCTCTTCTCAGATAGGGAAATGTTATTATAACAAGCACTCTGCTCTTATGCATTCATATCAACCTCTATAGAGAACAGAATCTTTTAAGTGAGATTCATGGATTGAAAGTAGAAAGTTACATCATTTGGTAGCATTTCTGATAGTTTGAGTCACCTAATGAGGTCCTTTTCCAAAAAGTTTCAGTGGGGAGGATTCTTCCCCTCAATGTCCAGCAGACTTTAAGCTCGGGAATGAAAGTCTTCAAAATAAAATAATAATGTTTTACAACAATTTAAAACAATTTTTCATCCACAAAAGTGTAAATGTATTTTTCTATTTTTTTTTTATTTTTCCTCTTTCTCAATATTATTATTGACTGATAGATCAAGAGACTTTGGAAAATGGCATTTAGTTTACAATTTGTACTATACTATAAGGCAGTTAGTTTACAATTTGTACTATACCATAAGGAAAATAATTGTCTATGAGGAAAAATAAGTATTGAATAATTATGCAGTTTCAATAAATATATAGTAATATGAATAATATTCAATAATGATTTCAATAATAATTCAATAATCCCATTTCAATAATAATCTAAAATCAACAATCCAAATTTGATAATAATTTACAATCTATAATCAGTAATTCTCTCTTTGGAGGATTTGAAAATACTTGTGAGTAAATAAAGAGTGAATTGGAAGTTCTAGGCAGTCTGTGCTCCTAGATGACAGTTTTGATATTATAAATATTATAAGAATTAAAACAGTGATGGTTTCTGTAAAACTTCAACATGTACTAAGTTTTGTTTTCTCAAGTTCTTTGTATGAAACAACTGTAGCATAGCTGCTGTGTACTGTTTTCCTTGTTATGGAGGAAAAGCAACATTATACTATAGTGAAACCATACATTACCAAGTAGAACCAAAAAATAGAAATAAACCAAGGTCTAAAATCTCTTTTCATATCTTCATAAAGTTAAATTTCCTTTTTTCTAATTGAAATTATGGATATTTTCAGGTTAGTCAGGTATGGAGTTAAGGGCAATACTTTATAAATCATCTATACACATATGCATATATATGGTTCTGAGAGAGACTATGCTATTTCCGTCTTTTAACTGCTAGGGTTAGGCAGACCAGTCCTGGCCTGAGAGTTTGGAAAAGAGTAGACTGCTTATTGACAGGCAGATGAAAAAGTCTCCCTGAAGTAGCTGGAAAATGATTCTGTGACAGAACTTAGAGAGAATCAAGGAGTTGGCAGCAGAGCGATGATCATCATGGGTGATCAGAAAGAGTAGAGTAGTGGGCTGAGCTATAGCAGAAAGAAGAGTGGATGGCAACTGAGGAAGAAATTGCAAATTACCTTTCAGATCCCTGCACCTATCTTGGAACAATGTATTCACAATGATGCTTTCTGCAACTTACAATCATCACTTTAAGAAAGGAAAGCTCCAAAAAGTTTTTCTCTCCATAAATTCCCTTCCTTGTGCCTGTTTGCTGAGAGGTATTTATATATACTAATTGCTTTTTATTTATTTTGATCTTTATTTCATATAAAATTCCATGTTCAGTTATGAATTCTGTGTATTTCATTATCTCTATGCTTAGTGTATATTAAGTAAAAGGCAATTGAGCAAATCAGAGGTTAGCTGGAAAAACATAAATGTAAATAGATCAGAGATCTAAACCTCTACCTGAAATTAAATATTTTCCTAAATGGGGGCTCTGAGTTGTTATTTTATTAACAACCTTTTGTCTTATAAAAATTCCCTAACCTGGCAGAGAAAGGGATCAAAAGAGAAATAGGATTAATTTGTTCCTGGACTAGAAAGTCAGCTCACTTGCCTTATGGGGTGTGACTGCTCAAACTAGATGTCTATCAGTCAAAAGTTTAGACTCTATTGGAAGAGCTCTGAATGGGGAATAAAATGAGATACAAAAGAAAGGTTATGCCTATGGGCAGCCTAAAGGGAGAACTATGTGGCTTGGAAAAAAAATCAGCTCCTCCCTCTTTTTTTTTTGTTTGGGAGTAGGAATAGAAGAATGTTTTCGTGCAACTTTGTTCCACAGTGACACCTTCTGGTTACTATAGAATAAAAAAAAAAAACTCCTCTTCCTGGCCGCCCTCCCCCCCCCCAAAAAAACCCAAAGAAACCCCAATAACCTAAAACTTTTTAGTTTCTCTGGCTTCATGTGCTTACTTGTAAAGGAATATGTTTCTGCAGGAACATAGACACTGAGAAAGAAAAACAATTTACTACCTTATAAACATAAAGGGACCAAGTTTCTCACATACACTGTATTATTCTTAAATCCTAGCTTTTTAAATTGTGGGTCGCATCCCAGAATAGAGTTTCATAACTGAATGTGGGAATTGCAAAATTATGATTTATCATCAGTAAATGTTTGATTTATAAACCTATATATCCAGAATCATGTAAAAATTCTCTGGCAAAAATGAGTTGGGAGTGGAAAAATTTTAAGAAACCCTCTGAACTAAATGGCCAATAACTTTCTCCAGACTGCCACTCTGATTCAATATGACGTAAGGAGGAAGTTGTCTTAGTTTCATCTGGTGGAAAATTGAGTAGGTTCATATTTAAATATATAATTTTTAAAAATCCATGTATCATTTTATAATATAGATATTAAACTGAAATTACAAATTAAATTTTTACATGTCATGATCCTTGTTCTCAAGTAAAAGATTCACAAAAATGTTTCTTGTCTCTGTACCCATTTCTACAGACTCTGATATCTTTTCTCTCTTTTGTCAGGCGAATAATCAGTAATTCAGCAAGTTATGTATGTGTTAATATTAAATAATCATTTTCCAAAACAAAAGGCCACTTTGTTTATTAATAAATTTTTTAAAGCAATGTCTTAAGGTTTGGGGGAATTTTGTTTTTTGTGTAAATGTAATTCTCAAAACTAAAAACCCATTTTCTTTGAAGAGCTGTAAGAAATGGAATGGGAATTTTTGGTATTTTCTTATCTCCTGAAGCTTGGTTTTAGATAAACAACTTTTATTTACTCCTAAGTCATAAATTATTCCAGTCTACTGCTTGTCATGGCCTATTTCCAATTTCAAAGCTATAAATGGAGCTTTTTTATTTAAAGCATTTGAAATTTTTCAAGTCACATATAGTTTACATTTTACAAGACATCTTTTAGTCATCAAAGTACAAAATTTTTCAAATGCAAAACATATCAGTTACATTAGGAAAATGTTAGTTATGATGAGTAGGTTAAAGAGCAATAGATAAACATTCATAAAGAAATACAAGTAATTTTCCTTAGTAGGAGTCAATCCAAGAGGACTGACCACACATATTTAAATTCTTAAGTCTCAATGTTAGAAACACACTTGACACTGAAAATCAGATATCAAGAATAATTTATTAAAGAAGAATCTTAAGGAATCATCATAATGTTTCTGGCCAGAAGGAGCCCTGAGGACGAAGTGAGAATATCTTTATACTTGTTAGCTCAGGCGCAGTCCCTCCCCTCAGAGGTCTGATTGGTCTGCTCCCTTCAGGGGTTACAATCTTTCTGATAAACCCATTGTATGTTTTCCTTTCTCTCATCATACATCCCATGTTCAAAAATGGCAGAAAATTCCTCTGACATGGTTGTGTTAATATCCAATTAACCTATTAACGAGGTGCAGTAGCGATTTGGTCAAGTAAGGTCATTGACCCCAACCAATTTGAGGTGCATCACCTATTATCTTAAACTTGTGATTTTCTCAAAACTACAAGACTCTTTCTGATTGGCTAAGTCGACCCGTGCCTTCTTAGTTCCCCAATTTGTTAATTGCTCAAGGCTTCTGAGAGACTGAAACTTAATTGTTTTGTGGAAACGTAACTTTCCTTAATTTCTCACATTCTGAAAACCCACTGGTCAGTGGTACTTATAGGTGGTATCTTACATTACTTTGAAGCTTACAACATTCTGTGGAAACCTAATTTATCAGTATTTCTCACAACAGCTATCAATAGTAAAAGAAATATTCTTCCCATTTTTTTAAACACTGATTTAAACTATTCAATTTGCTTGAAGCTATATTATTCTCCCCTTCTCATACAAAAAAGTATAATTTGAAATAATTCTTGAAAGAAGAGGGAGGCATTCCCTATTTAATTTTTAATTCCTCCCACTCCCACCCTGATTTTGTTCTGCTTGACCAGCTCAAAGGAGAAAGCGAAAATTACATAATTTCTCAAGATTGAGCTCAATAGGTACTACTTTGCTCTTTCCAAAATTGACCACACCTAAGCTAAAAATTTTGTAGCATTTTCACTGAACTGGTAACATAACATATACAAATACACATAAAAAGATGGTCCATATATTTTTTACTGGCACACTTGCTAACCCAGCAAGCATTCTTTTCCTGAGATCCATGCCAGGTTTTGAGACTCCCCTACTGAATTAAAATCTTAGTCTGTTGGGGTTTTGTTTTATTTTCAAAGCTAGTTAAAACAGATTAAGCTGTCTCTCAAAAGCTAAATCATTTAAATTTGCCTGGAGTTTATTTTGTTGTTCCAGTGAAGCTTTGAACTTTTGTATCTACTTTTGGATGGATCGTTAGAAATTTGAAGGAGCAGTCAGTTTCTCCTATTCATTTCTCAATTGCTTTTTTAGATTACTAAACACTCTGAATTTTAGAGCTCTTGGTTAAGAAATTTGTTTTACTTTTATAAGATGCTGCCTGCCAAACCCACTTTTCTAGAAAACTTAAAATTGTGAGAGATAGCCAAATTATATATTTCCGGAATTCTCACATATAAATATGAGAGTTGGGGCAATTTACTTAAACATATATGTACCCCTCGAAGACTGGGACACTGATGCATTGTTGGTGGAGCTGTGAACGGATCCAACCATTCTGGAGAGCAATTTGGAGCTATGCTCAAAAAGTTATCAACCTGTGCATACCCTTTGACCCAGCAGTGTTTCTATTGGGCTTATATCCCAAAGAAATCATAAAAGAAGGAAAGGGCACCACATGTGCAAGAATGTTTGTGGCAGTTCTTTTTGTAGTGGCTAGAAACTGGAAACTGAGTAGATGCCCATCAATTGGAGAGTGGCTGAATAAATTATGGTATATGAATGTTATGGAATATTATTGCTCTGTAAGAAACGACCAACAGGACGATTTCAGAGAGGCCTGGAGAGACTTGCATGAACTGATGCTGAGTGAGATGAGCAGAACCAGGAGATCGTTGTACACGGCAACAACAGTACTATATGAGGATCAGTTCTAATGGACATGACTCTCTTCAACAATGAAATGCTTCAAACCAATTACAGTTGTTCAGTGAAGAAGGCCATATACACCCAGAGAGAGGGATGTGAAATGTGGACCACAACATAACATTTTCATGTTCTCTATTGATGTTTGCTTCCATTGTATTTCCTTTATCGGATTATTCTCTCTTATAGATATGATTTCTCCTGAACAAAAAAATGATGTGTGGCAATAACTATACATATATTCGATTTAAGTATTCTAACATAATTATCATGTAGTGGATATCCTGCTATCTAGGGGAGGGGTGAGGAGTAGGGGGGAAAAATTTGTAACAGAAATCTTTGTAAGGGTTAATGTTTAGGAATTACCCATACATATGTTTTGCAAATAAAAAGTATTAATAATAATAATAAAAAAAATCTAGGAACATATATGTACCCCTCACAAATACATTAAATAGGCAAAGTAGTACAATGTAAGGACTTCCAGACTTGTGGTCACATCATTTACTTTCAGTAAGACTCTACTAGACCTTGGGTCAATCTTCAAGTGACTGAAGATCAGAAATGAGAAATTAAAAGTAGACATGAATCTTTCTCTTCATAGGTAACTAGAACAGAAAAGGAGAACTTATTCAGGACACAGAAGCAGAAGTGCCACTTTTTGCCTGCTATCAAACCCAACCATTGTGGACTCTCAAGTCAAAATCCTCCTGGCATAGTTCACAGGTTACTTTGCTAAAGAGAGGTTCCACTTGTGAGAATTCCAACTGGAGAGAAACTTTAGCCAGTGGAAGAGTACTTCACAGGTGAGAGAGACCAGACTAAAAAAAAAAATCAAAAATCAGTTACAGTGGGGAAATCTTTAGGTATAGATATTGCAAATTTATATAGTTAAGCCATCCCAGGATAGTTCAATGAAGTTGAATAAACAGATTTTTTTTCCTTCAAGATTACCTTCCAATAGTCTATATGCAAATAGAAAAAAAAAATCCAAATCCTCTAGATTTTGATAGGCCACCTTTGGCCTTTTCTTGCTCAGTACTTAACCTCCACTTATAGACATCTTCTGCCATGCCATCTGTAGTCTACTCCTTCCTTTACCTTTTTAGCTCCCCTTTTTGTGCTTGCTCTCTATATCCATTAAAATGCAAGATACTTAAAGGAAGTAATCATCTTGCTTGCTTTTATTTGTATTTTCCAATACATAGTTCAGGTCCTGGCACCTATAAACAAAATGCTTTCTCTTTTTCCAGCTCCTTGGCTTTCTGTTCCTTTCTCTCAGGGACCACAATTTGTGATCATTAGAAACTTTATTAAAGGAACTCAGAAAAACACAGATGCACATGAAAATATGGGGAAATTCCTTTAGGAGAGTAGCCCTGTCTCTTCTCTAGAAATTTTATGTAACATACTATTATAATATTTGTATTGTTTTAAGTTCAGAAGCAAAGGCCTTCCTTTTGACTTCTGGAAATTTATTTTAAGCAAATTTTGAATTCAATCATAACTACTCTAAGTTGCCGATAATGTTAAGAAAATTCCTAAAAATAAAGTAGAGGTAGGTAGATCTCTGCCTAAATTTATATTTATGTTTATCTCTAATTAACTGTTGTTCTCTTTGTGGTTTCTACAAAGTTTCCTGGAAATGGTAATGAAA
>JAJPUD010009362.1:0-76006 GCA_023553655.1 Myrmecobius fasciatus | reverse complement strand
TCTATATCTATATCTATATCTATATCTATATCTATATCTATATCTATCTCTATCTCTATCTCTATCTCTATATCTATCTATCTATCTATCTATCCATCTCTACATATATACACATAAGTCATGTGAGTATAAAAGGGAAGAGTTGCACCCAGATCCTTGACTCCAAAATCAGGCTTTTTTTGTTGTTTTATTTTGTTTTGCACTATGCTGGGCTGATCTCTTTTCATGCTCTATACCATGGAACACTCAGTTTCTTCTGTTCTTGACATTAAAAGATTAAAAAATGTAGCACCATTCCTGAGTACCTACTAGGTATTGACAACTCCCATTTATATAGCTCAGTAAAATTGATAAAGCCCTTTTCTCACAATGTCCTTGCAAGTTAGAGTACCTAGCATTAGTATCATACCCTTTTAAGTAAGGCTTAATGGCTTGTTGCTTATTAGACAACTAATAGTTATGAGGCAGCTTTTGAATTCAATTTTCCAGACTTTAAATCTGGCACCCTTGCCACTGCACCACACACATGAAGGGGAAAGAAGGTGTTTCACATCAGTTATTTCAAGATAAACAAATCTTGCTCACTTAAAACATAATATTTTAAAAATATAAAGTTCAATCATGTTTGATTCTTCATGACCTTATTTGGAGTTTTCTTGGCAAAGATATTGGGGTAGTTTGCCATATCCTCCTTCAGATCATTTAACAGATGAATTTTTTTTTTCTTTTTGCTGAGGCAATTGGGTTTAAGTGACTTGCCCAGGATCACACAGCTAGGAAGTGTTAAGTGTCTGAGATCGGATTTGAACTCAGGTCCTCCTGATTTCAGGGCTGGTGCTCTACCCATTGCGCCACCTAGCTGCCCCTACAGCTGAAAAAATTAAGGCAAACAAATTAAGTAAACTTGCCTAGGGTTTCATAGTTAAAAAGTATTTGTGGTTGAATTTGAATTCATTTCTTCCTGACTCCAGTCCCTTTCCCCCCATTCTATTTACTCTTCCACATAGTTGCTCTTTTAAATAAAAATTAAACTTTTTAGAATAGATTCTCCCCTTAAATGCTGTTTTAAAATAAATTGATATCTTTGAAAAAAAATCTTTTCATTGTATACTTCCTTACTTTTATAAATCAAGGACATAATAATTTAATGATGTTTGATATCATAACATCATCTGACCTTGTGGCTAGAAGAAATCTTAGGAATTCTGACCAGTGCCTGGTGAGAAATCAGCAACCAGTGGACAGTCAGGTTCCATTTGAATATCTCCAAGAATAAGGAGCCCAGTCACTATCTTGAAGGCACACCATCCATTACACTTTGTGTGGGCTCTACTGTTAGCATATTTATATGGAATCAAAACGCTATCTCTCTGTGTCCTCTAACTCCTATATCTATTTTATAGCCACTATTATTTTGCTGCACCTTCCCATTACAGATTAATTGTTTTGGGGAATTCAACAATAGGACTTTACATTTATCTTCATTAAATTTCATCTTATTTGACCGAGAACATAGTTCTACCCTGTTAAGATCTTTGGGACTGCAGCTCTATAGATTATTCCCATTTTGTGAGAGACCTCTTATAACAAAATAACAGTTAAGTAAAACTAATAACACAATAACCTAATCTGAAACTGGACACACCATATTCAAGTTTAAGAAGTGTTAATTGATCTTTCTAACATTGTGCCATGGACATCATCATCTATGAACCTATCTAAATAATTGATAATATATTGGAATAGCACAAGGAGAAAGTAAGTTCCCCTTGACACTACACTAGTCTTCCATACAAGTTAACATTAATCTGTTAACAACTAGTCTTTGGGTTTAGTCAATTCATTCCTCAACCAGCTATAAGTACAGTCTAGTCAACATCTCTTTATCTTCATCTATTAAATACCTCCTATTTCAGTGTATTGTGATAATTATTTATAACCCATAAATGAAACAAGAAATACTGAATATCAAGAATTATACTATTCCATAATGCAGTAATACCTACTAGTCTATTGAGGCAACTCTAAATATCTGGTCTTTTAGGAGCTTTAGTCAACACAATAATCACAATTCCAGAGGACTCATGATGAAACATACTGTCCATCTTTGGATAGATAAATGATAGACCCAGAGGGATGACGAAGACATTTTTTTTGGACATTACTAATTTGAGAATTTATTTTACTCAACTATAAATATATATATATATATACATATATATATATATATATATTTATAACAGGTTTGGTTTTTCTTGTTTTCTGTGGGAAGGGTTTTAGGGTCCAGGGGAAAAGGGGATGTAGGAATCTTAGATGGAGCTAAGATGGCAGAAAGTAGACAGGTCTTTGTCTGAGCTCATCCTGGCTTTCTTCAGATCAACACCAGATCAAGCCTCTGAATGGGTTTTGAAGTGACAAAACCCACAAATATTTGGAGTATGACAAATTTCCAGCAGGAGATATTTTGGAAGAACTTCAAGAGAGGTATGCCTCAATCAGGACAGGAGGGAGGGGAGGGCTCATGGTTGCAGCCCAGCATATTGAAATACAGGAAGACCCAGTGTGGAGAGGCTTCAGCAGTGGCAGGCTCATAGTCAAAATATAGCAGCATTTACTATTCTGTCCTATTTCAGAAGCCAATGGATCAGTTGACTAGCTGTGATACCTCCAAAACAATTACAGAAGGCAAATAGTGAGCCCCTGAACTCCAGCATAAGAAGTGAGACTTGACTATGCCCACCTAGTATGAGAAGGAAGCTGGCAGCACCAGTCCTAAGGCAGCAGGAAGCTACTGTTGCTTGTAGAATAAGCTTGAGACAATCTCCCCTTTGCCCTAAGAGCAGACTTCAACCTTTAAAAATGAGCAAAACAACAAAAAGAGCTCTGACCATAGATAGCTTTTGTGGAAACAGAGAACAGTCCTCAAACCTTGAGGACATTAAAGGCAAAACATCTCCAGATGAAGCCTCCAAAGGTGATATAAATTGGTCTTCATCTCACAAAGCTCTTTTTTTTTTTTTTTTGTTTATTTATTTATTTATTTTAATTATTTATTTATTTTATTTGTATAACATATGTGTGGGTAATTCTTCAACAATAACCCTTACATAGCTTTCTGTTACAAAATTTTCCCCCCAACTCCCCACCCCTCCCCTAGATGGCAGGATATCCACTACATGTTAATTATGTTAAAATATTGGCAAATCGAATATATGTATACATATTTCCAAACATCATTGCTGTGCAAGAAAAATCTTATCTACACAAACGATATATCAGATAAAGGAAACACAATGTAAGCAGACATCAATCAAGGAATATGAGAATGTTATGTTGTGGTCCACATTTCACATCCCTCTCTCTGGGTGTATATGGCTTTCTTCAGTGAACAATTGGAGGTGGTTTGAAACATTTCATTGTTGAAGAGAGCCATGTCCATCAGAATTGATTGTCATATAGTACTGTTGTTGCCGTGTATAATGATCTCCTGGTTCTGCTCATTTCACTCAGCATCAGTTCATGTAAGTCTCTCCAGGCCTCTCTGAAATCATCTTGCTGGTCATTTCTTACAGAACAATAATATTCCATAATATTCATATACCATAATTTATTCAGCCATTCTCCAATTGAAGGGCATCTATTCAATTTCCAGTTTCTAGCCACTACAAAAAGGGTTGCCACAAACATTCTTGCACATGTGGGGCCTTTTCCTTCCTTTATGATTTCTTTGGGATATAAGCCCAATAGAAATGCTGCTGGGTCAAAGGGTATGCACAGTTTGATAACTTTTTGAGCATAGCTCCAAATTGTTCTCCAGAATGGCTATATCCGTTCACAGCTCCACCAACAATGCATCAGTGTCCCAGCCCTCCCACATCCCCTCCAACATTCATCATTAACTTTTCCTGTCATTTTAGCCAATCTGACAGGTGTGAAGTGGTACCTCAGGGTTGTCTTGATTTGCATTTCTCTGATCAATAGTGATTTGGAGCACCTTTTCATATGACTATAAATAGTTTTAATTTCATCCTCTGAAAATTGTCTGTTCATATCATTTGACCATTTATTGATTGGAGAATGGCTTCACAAAGCTCTTTTGGAAGAATTCATAAAGGATCTTAAAAGAGTTAGAAGAAAAATGGGGCAAGGAAATGAGAGTATTGGAAAAAAAACACAGAAATTGTATGAAGAAAATAACTCCTTAAAATTTAGTTTTGGCAAAATGGAAAAAAGAAAACAACTTGAGGAAAACAAAATTTGTGAATTGGAAACAACTCATTTAAAAGTTCAATGCAAAAGATTAAAAAACTAACTGAAAAAAATTCACTAAAAATTAGAATCGGACAAATGGAAGTGAATGACTAAATGAGAGATCAAGAATCAATCAAACAAAATTAAAAAATGAAGAAAATAGAAGAAAATGTGAACTATCCCAGGAGAAGAACAACTGACCTGCAAAATAGATCCAGGAGAGACACTCTAAAAATTATTGGACTATCTGAAAACCATGATGAAAAAAAAAAAAGCCTAGACAATATGTTTCAAGAAATCATCAAAGAAAATTGTCCTGATGTCCTAACATCAGAGGATAAAATAGTCATTAAAAGAACTCACTTGAAAGAGACCCCAAAATGAAAACTACAAGGAATATCATAGTTAAATTCCAGAATTATCAGATCAAGGAAAAAATACCGCTAGCAGCCAGAAAGAAACAATTCAAATATACAGGATCCACAATCAGGATTATGTAGTTCTTAACAGCTTTCACTTTAAAGAATCAAAAAAACCTGCAATATCATATTCCAAAGAGCAAAGGAATTTAGATTGCAGCCAAGAATCAACTATCCAGCAAAATTAATCATTATCTTTCAGGGGGAAAAGATCATCATTCAATAAAATAGGTGAATTTCATTTACTTTTGTTGAAAAGACCAGAGCTGAACAGAAAATTTGACCTTCAAATACAGAATTCAACAGAAGCATAAAAAAGGTAAAAAAAGAAAAAAGAAAAAGAAAAAAACACTTGGTTTTTAAAGGTTAAAATGTTTACATCACTATATGGAAAGATGATATGCTTAATTCTTGAGAATTGTATCTTTCTTAGAGGTATACTTAGAGAGTGTAGGTATAATTTGCTTTTACTGTGATGATATAAAAAAGGAACTGGGGATGGAAAAGGTATTGTACTGAAAGAAGAGGAAAGGGGATATAAGATGTGGTAAATCATATTACATGAAGAAGCAAAAAAAAAAAAAACTATTACTGTTGAGGAAAAGAAGGGAGGGGAATGAGCACTATGTAAACCTTAATCTTATCAGATTTGGAAAAGGAGATGTAGGACAGGGACAATCAGAAGCAAAAAAAAAATTGAAATAAAAATAAAAATAAAATATTTATTGTCCTACAGTTATGCCAATAATACTGTGATTTCTAAGCTTAATCTTTACTTTTTAAAATTATTTTCCTCTCCTCCCTTTTTGTCAGTCTGCCAGTTATCACTTCTAACTACTTTCAATGTGTCTATATATAATTCTTTCTTTCCTTTTAATTTACCACTCTTAAATCTGCAGGAAACTTCAAAAGCAGTTTGCCAAGTTGTTTGATTTTTATGTAAAGTAAGAATAAATAAGCCCTCATTAAGGGTCCAAGAGGAATTTAACATGAGTTAAATAAATGGACTAAATTTATCATAGGACACCTAATTTGACTTTGCTGAGACCATTGGTGGGGGAGAGTGGCTCAGTTCTTTGCCTTTGGCTATGTTCCACACAACTGAAGTTACTAGTTAAGTGTTCATTCCAAAAAATGAATGTCATGTTCTATCTATATTATAAAATACCACCATGATATTTGTTATAGTTAGGAAAACATGGGGAAATTTTAAAAAGCTTTAAAACTAATATTTCAAAAGATTTTTGTAATTATACCCCCTTTTTTTCCATCTCAACATGCAGAATCAGGAATAGCATTTGAATAACATAGGGGTTATTTAGACTTGGTGTTAGAAAAACCTGGGTTCATGCCCATCTCAGATACTTATTAACTTTTTGACTCTGGACAAGTAATAACTTTTCTGGACCTCATCTACAAAATAATGGGATTAAACTTTATGCTTTCCAGAATTCTTTCTGTCTCTCTATAAATAATCCTTAGATTTTTTTAATAGATTTTGTAAACTCAGAATATCAAGCTTCAAATAATATGCCAAACTGTGATTTCATAGAATAAATCATTTCAAATATGGGAAGGACTTTAGTATCAGAGCTAACAGGGATTAAAGAATAAGGAACATCAAAGCCAAAGACAGTCATTAAAAAGACATTTATTAAGCATTTACTGAACCAGTCAAGGGGGATACAAAGAAAGGAAAGCAAACAAGCAAAGCAAAAAAAAAAAAAAAAAAAAGTTCCTGGATCTTTACATTCTAATTGGGGAAATTATATGCAAAACAAAACAATTGCAAGATAAATACAATAGATATAGAAGGAAATCTCAGATCTAAATCACTAGCAGTAAAGTTGAGTTACATTGAAATTTGGGATAGCCTCCTGTAGAAATCAGCATTTGGTCTGAATCTTGAAGGAAGCCAAGGAAGCCAGGAGGCAGAGATGAGGAGCAACAGTAGACCAGGCATGGGGTACAGTCAATAAAAACACAAAAAATTGAGAGAGGCTTTGTAATGTTTGAAACCAAGGAAGGTCAGTGGGAAGTTGAGTGTAAGAATGGAAAAGAAAGAAGGACTTTAAATACCAAACAGAAACTTTTATATTTGATCCTGAAACCAAAGAAGTTTTGAGAAACAGATCTGTTTCAAATGGTTCAATTACTATAATTACTAATCAATATTGTACTAGAAATGCTTGCTATATCAATAGGACAAGAAAAAAAAAGTGAAAGAATAAACATAGGCAAGGAGTAAGCAAAACTATCCCTTTTTTAGATGATAATTTACCTAGAGAACCCTAAAGAATCAACTAAAAATCTAATTGAAACTATGAATTTCCTCAGACATGTTGCAGGATATATAATAAACTCATAAAAATCGCAAGTAATTCTGCATACTACTATCAAAATCCAATAGTAAGAAAGAGAAAAGAAAGTCCATTTAAGATAATTATAGGTAGTAAAAATTACTTGGAAACCTACTTGCCATGACACACTTAGGAAATATATGAAAACAGTTACAAAACACTCTTCACACAAATAGTTCTATATAATTGAAGACCATGAATAGGTCAAGCCAATATAAAAAAAAAATGACAGTATAACCTAAATCTATTTCTTATGCAGTGCTGTACTAATCAAACTACCACAGAATTACTTGATAAAGCCAGAAAAAAAATTTCTTTTTGAAGAACAAAGTCAAGAATATCAAGAAAACAACTTTGTTCTAGGTAAGAAGTACAAAGATTTATCAATGTAAAAGATCTGGTACACAATATACAGAAGCACATGAGCACAGTAATCTAGTGTTTGATAAATTTAAATATCCCAGTTAATGGAGTAGAAAATGATTATTTGACAAAAACTGTTGGGAAAACTAAAAAGTAGTCAGCAGAAACTAGTCATAAGCCATTATCTCATACTGTATGACAAGATAAACTCAAAATGGAAAAATAATTTAGACATAAAAGGTATTATTACAAATAGATTAGAAGAGCATGGAAGAAAATCCCTATTAGATCTATGGAGAAAGAAGAGATCATGCCAGATAGGAGACAAGAAGGGTAAAATGGATAATTTTTATTGTATTAAATTTAAAGGTTTTTGCATTAAAAAAATCAATGGAGATAAAATTAGAAGCAAAGTAGGAAACTGGGGGGGGAGAAATTATAGCAATTTTCTCTGATAAAGAATAAAATATATAGGGCATTGAGTCAACTTTACAAGAGTCATTTCCTAAATAATAAATGGTTAATGGATACAAATAGGCAATATTTAGAGGAAGAATCTAAGCTATCAGTAGTCATATATTAAAAAATTCTATCCCTGCATTTTTGTGGTGACAACTAGAAAATGCAGGGATACCCATCAATTGGGGAATGAGTGAACAAACTGTGGTATGTGATTGTAATGGAATTCTATTGTGATGTAAATAATGTTAAAGGAAATGGCTTCAAAAAACCTGAGAAAACTTAGATGGAACTGATAAAAGTAAAGCAAGCTGAACCAGGAAAACAATTTGCAGTAACAACAAAGATCAACTGTGAAGGACTTACTAACTCTGATCAACAACATGACCCACTGATTCCAAAAGGCTCATAATGAAACATAATACACCTCCAAATAGGGAACTAATGGACTCAGAATACTGACTGAAGGTTTTTTTTTCCCTTTCTCCCTTCCTTCTTATTTTTTAAAAAAATATGGTTAATGCAGAAATTTGTTTTAAATGACTAGATATATTTGTAGTACATTATGTTTTTGTTTTTGTTTTTTTGCTTCTCATTGCATGAAAGAAAAAATAGGGGAAGGGAGAGATTTGGGAACTAAAAAGAATTTTGAAAAATAAAAAAAAGCTTTCTATGTTTTATATATATATATATATATATATATATATATATATATATATATATATACATGTATCAGTTTGACTAAGGCCACTCATTCAATGATTAAGGCTAGGCAGCAAATGAGACAAAGAATCTCCTCTTTCACTTAGTCCAAAAAAATCTAAATATAGCAATGAATTTAAGGGGAGAAGACCCTCAGGGTTTCTCACCAAAGCAGAATGACTTCTATTTACATTCAATCAGGATCCAAACAAAAAGCAAAAGAATCTTGGCCTAGGACCTTTTGATGGTGAATTAGAATCAGATTGCTTTTGATTTCAGATCTAGTTATGAAGAAAGTAATCTAACCAATAAAGCCCAAGATATCTTGGGAAGGTCAGAGGTGCAAAAGAGAAAAGATGATTTTAAGAGTATCTGTAGGTAAGGGCATGATATTCTATGTGATCAGAAGAAGGAAAGGAAGGAAAAAGGAAAGGAGAGAGGAAAGGAAGAAGGAAAGAAGGAAGGAAGGAAAAAGGGAAGAGGAAGGGAGGAGGGAGGGAGGGAGGAAAGAAAATAGGGAAGAAATCAGGAAGGAAGGAAGGAAGGAAGGAAGGAAGGAAGGAAGAGAATGAGAGAGGGACAGAGGGAGGGAAAAAAGGGAATGAGGTAGGGAAGGAAAGAGAGAGGGAGGAAGGTAGAAAGGAAGGCAGAAAGGTAGGCAGGAAGAAAGGAAGGAAGGAAGAAAGGAAGGAAGGCAGGAACAAAGGAAGGAAGGAAATAAGGAAGGAGGGAGGAAAGAACAGTAGGAGGGAAGGAGGAAAGGAAAGGGAAGGGAAGGGAAGGGAAGGGAAGGGAAGGGAAGGGAAGGGAAGGGAAGGGAAGGGAAGGGAAGGAAACGGGAAAGGAAACGGGAAAGGAAACGGGAAAGGAAACGGGAAAGGAAACGGGAAAGGAAGGAACAAACAAATGAACTAATAAACAAATGAGATTCCAACCGACTAATTCTAATTTGGGGGCCAGTATTACTCCCAGAGGCTGTTGCTTGTCCTACCTTCTGGAAGAGGACCATGACATCAGGGAGGTGAGGCCATGACATGCAGATGAATTGGATTAAGTGAGAGAGGGCTATGCAAAGTCACCAGCCTCACTTTCCCCTCCAAAACCATTTGGGTTCAATGGCCATATATAGATTAAGATGATGAAGACCTTAGTTTAAAAAGGCCAAGGTCTCTCATTTCCTCCAGCACTATCTCCAGTCTTCTTGATCTATGTCTTGCCCCTGGACTCATATCACTCTGAAGGGGAAAGTGAGACAGCTTACCTTGCATAGTCCTAAATCCAATTCACTTGCCTGTCACAGCGCCTCCCCAATGTCATGGTCCTCTTATAGAGGGAAGGACAAACAACAACAATAGAGAACAGATAAAATTTGCCTTATTATAGGAAGGCCCATAACAAATGTGTAGTGAATTCAATCAACACAATTTTTGTGATTTTTTTCATTTCTATTCAGTAACATGTAAATAAGAACAAAGAAGGTGAGCTGTGGAAATAATTGGAAGTTGAGATCTGGCTGGGCATGATTGGCAACAGAATAAGGAGGCAAACGATTTAATTGTAGGGAAGCATACAACTGAATACTAAAGGCAACCTTAGGACAAAATACATAAAATAGTGAGTTGGAGGGAGTCTTCAAAGTAATTTAATCTGGCCTTCTCATTTTACAGATGAGGAAACAGAGGTCCATAGGAAGAATGTGATTTACCTAAATTCACAAAAGTCATAAGTAATAGAGCTGGGATTATAGCCCAGATCTATTGACTTTAAATCCAGTGATGATCCTCACAAGAAATATTTACAGACACAGAAAATAAAATTCTTTAAAACCATAGCCTGTAAGATGAACTGAAGTGTTATTTTTAGGTCTCCATTGTGTTAGAGCAGTTAAGAATGAGTATTTCTTCTCTTCTCAAGGCCCAAGGCAGTCAACAGGGAAATGAGGTGCAGAGAAACAGAAGAGAAAGAAGGAAGGCAGTGATAAAGAGAAGAAAAGGAATAAGGGAAGTAGCTGGTGACCTATGATGGTGTAATATGACTAAAACTCTCTGAAAAATGAAGGAAAAGGAAGAATGAGGAATGCATTCCATTCTGAACCTTAGCTGAAGCCATCTTAAGCATCTAGTATATAGCAAGCACTTTACAAGTATTATCTCATTTGAGCTTCACAATAACTCTAAGAGGTAAGTAGTGCTCTTACTATCCACAATTTACAGATGGTGAAACTCAGACAAAGGTGAAATGACTTGCCCAAGGTCATATAGCTAAATGAGGTTGGATTTAAACTCAGGTCAATCTTCCTGATTTCAGGACCAGAGCTCTGTCCATCTAGCTTCCTCTAGGAGGACCTGAGTTTGAATGCCGACTGTTATTTCTCACTGCTCTGACTCTGACAGCCTCATTATTCTAGATCATTTTTAGTTGATTATAAAAGTGAAGGGTTTCAAACATGTGGTATGTTGACAAGAGTGGCTTGGTGTCAGAGTTTGTGGATTTGAATACTGACTCAGCTACTTAATGATTATAACTTTGGAAAAATCTTTTAACCTTGGTGAATCTCAGTTAAAAAAACATTTTTTTTTCTTTTTTCCCTTTTGATTTGATTTTTCTTTCACAGCAGGATGGATATGGAAATATGTTTAGAAGAATTGCACCTGTTTAATCTATATCAGATTGCTTGCTGTCTTGGGGAGGGGAGAAAGAGGGAGAAAGGGAGACAAATTTGAACACAAGATTTTGCAAAAGTAAATGTTTCAAGCTATCTTTGTATGTATTAAAAAATAAAATACTATTTAAAAATAGATGTTGAAGTCTATCTTTACATATATTTGGGAAAAATAAAATACTATAAAAATAAAAACAAAACAAAACAAACAACAAAAACAAAACAAAACAGAATTCAATAATACTGTCACTTTTCGAATTCTCTCTTTGTCAATCCTTAAGGAGGT
Source organism: Myrmecobius fasciatus (assembly GCA_023553655.1). NCBI lineage: Eukaryota > Metazoa > Chordata > Mammalia > Dasyuromorphia > Myrmecobiidae > Myrmecobius > Myrmecobius fasciatus. The sequence goes on along the minus strand of JAJPUD010009362.1, from coordinate 64,504 downwards.
TTTCCACAAACCTATATACTGTTCCAGATTTCCCCCTTTTTTTTTTTTTTTGAGTTTGCTTCTAGAAAAGACTAAAAGCCACATAGGGTTTCTATTGTATTGACAGGATTAGGTTTTTGTCAGAAAGATACTGAAGTCTTTTCATTTTTCTGCTGGCTTTAAAAGAAGGGCTGTGTGTATGTGTGTGTGTGTGTGCGTGCATGCGTGCGTGCGTGTGTGTGTGTGTGTGTGTGTGAAGGGGGGAAGGAAAGTTGGAGGAAAGTACCAATCTATACTGTACCTTCATAGCAAAGGGGAAAAAAAAAGATAATTACACTTTGCCCTCAGGTCCTGACTGATTGGTGAGTCTCTCAGACACTGTAAGTAGGCGCCACAAATTGTGTAAGCTCTGACCTGCTGGCAGACTGCCTAGTTCACATGACAGTGATATCTGATGGTTTTGGCAAGGCAGAGGTGAGACGGAAAGGTGCCTAGGAACCAATAGACAAAGAATTAGGACTGGGGGTGGGGCAAGTGAAGTCTTTTAAAGGGGATAATAATTTTGAAGGCATTTCATTATTTGATCTTTGAGGTATATCACCTACCATGAATGCATGTGGGGAAAAGGAAGAATGAGGGATACATTCCATTCAGAGTCTTAGCTGAAGCATTCAATTCAGTAATATGAAGAGCCTGCTCCATAATGTAGTGCTTAGTGCTTTGGATTGTGGATAAAAATTTCACAATTCCATAGTCCTTATCCTAAGACATTAGGGGAAGAGAAGGGGAAGGAGATACAGGTCAACAAATGGATATGATAAAAATATTCCCTATCTCTTCTGAGCCTAAGGTTAAACCAATGAGATTTTGGAGCCCCACTGTTTAGCACAGTACCTATCATACAGTAGAGTTTAAGAAAAGATTGTTGATTTCAATAAGATAGTAGGTTCATGAAAGGCAGATATATATAGAAACACTAGCCAAGGTTACTAATTGGCAAGGATTCTTACCAAGAACAAATATACTTGAGCTTATAGTCAACACCAACCCCAGGCAATCAGTATTTATTATGTTTTGGAGTACCCCCAAATATTAGGGTACATCACAGTATCCTATTATTTCTGTTTCACATGAGAATTGGTAGTTCTTTCCACCAAGTCATAGTATGTTCAACTGGATGGCCAGCTCATGAAATGTCACAGCTCTCTGTGATATTATTGTTTTTAATTAAAATTTATTTATTTTTAATACACATTACTTTATGAATCATGTTGGGAGAGGTAAATCAGAGCAAAGGGGAAAAACTATGGCAGAGGAAAAAAACAGAAAAAAGAAGTGGACATAGCATGTGCTGACTTACATTCAATCTCCATAGTTCTTTTTCTGGATGCAGATGGCATTTTCTGTCCAAAGTCTATTGGGATTACTTTGGATCACTGAACCACTGAGAAAAAACAAATCTTTCACAGTTGATCATCACACATTCTTGTTATTGTATACAATGTATTCCTGGTTCTGCTTATTTCACTCAGCATCAGTGTAAATCTTTCCAGGCCTTTATAAAATCAATGTGTCCATTATTTTTTATAAAACAATAATATTCTACTATCTTCATATAGCACAACTTATTCACCCATTCCCCAATTTATGGGTATCTACTCATTTTCTAATTCTTTGCTGTGACAAAAAGAGCTGCTGCAAACATGTTTGCACATGTGGGTCCTTTTCTTTATGATTTCCTTGGGATACAGACCCAATATGGCACTGTCAAAGGTATGACAGTTTGATAGCCCTTTGGGCATAGTTCCAGATTTTTCTCCAGAATAGTTGGATCATTTCACAACTCCATCAATAATACCTTAGTGTCCCAGTTTTCCCATATCTCCTCCAACATTTATCATTATCTTTTCCTGTCATCTTAGCCAATCTGAGAAGTGAGAAGTTGTACCTCAGAGTTGTTGGGAAGGCACTTCAGAAAACTTAAAAGTCCTGTAAGATAGCTATTCATTTGGCAGCTAGCAGCTTAGTTGATAGAGCATTGGACATGGAATCAAGAATGTTCTTCTTCCTAAATTCAAATTCAGCCTCAGGCCCTTACTGGGTGATTGTGGGCAAGTCACTTAATCCCAGGTACTTCAGTTTCCTTCCAAAGTGACTAGGAAGGGGCAGCTAGGTGATGGAGTGGATAGAGCACCAGCCCTGAAGTCAGGAAGACCTGAGTTCAAATCTGGTCTCAGACACTTAACATTTCCTAGTTGTGTGACCTTGGGCAAGTCACTTAACCCTAATTGCCTCAGCAAAAAGCAAAAAAAAAAGTGACTAGGAAGACACTTTAGAAATAACTATATACAATAACTACCCTTTAATATTAATATAGTTATTGACTCATAATTTTAGAGATGGAATGGCTATTTAGGCAACTGAAAGTAAAGGTCATCTTGTCTCTAGCTTCTTAAACTATGGATTGTGACTCCATACAGGTGAATGGGGGAATCACAAAATTATGATTTATTATTAGTAAGTGTTTTATGTGCACACCTATTTTATATACCTATATACCTGGCATCTCAGGCATAAAGGAATCATGAGTGGAAAAAATGTTTCAGAAGTCCTGATCTAGTTCAATCTAGCTCAATAAACCACAGTAACTTTCTATTGCCTCCAGAATTAAATTGAAAGTCATCTGTTTGGCATTTAATTTTCATAATCTGACCCTTTTCTAAATCTCTAATCTTTTCCTATTTTACTTGTATGTGTACACTCTCTCTGATTCAGTAATACTGACCTACTTGTGATTCCTCACGTATAACCCTGTACTTTTGCCTTGGCTTATTCCCCATGCTTAGAATTCTTGTTTCATCACTTCTGCCTCTGACTTCCTTTAAAATTTAACTGAATGCCTGCCTCCACTAGAAGACTTGCCCACTAATAAATTCCCAGTGAAACTTCTTTCTTTCTTTCTTTCTTTCTTTCTTTCTTTCTTTCTTTCTTTCTTTCTTTCTTTCTTTCTTTCTTTCTTTCTTTCTTTCTTTCTTCTTTCTTTCTTTCTTTCTCTCACCATTTCTGTGGGCTTCATTAGTTGCAAAGTTTTAAACTATCCTTTTCATATCCAGTAACCTTATTAGGAAAAAAAATGGGAAGGTAGAAGTAATAAAAGTTTACTTCAGAAAATGATCCTTGATGTTTTGGGTTGGGAAAGTTGTAAGGTTTAAGTAATCCTGGTTGGCCATGTACCTAACTCCCACTCCCAGGACAAGTGCCTACCTTAGTACAAAACTACTTGACAGACCTTTGGGACACAATGCAAGGCTTCATTTAAAATGGATATTATATCAGTGTTAGTATGGTGCTGCCAGACATTATTTTATTAGCAGCTTTCATTTGCAGGTAAGCTTGCACTGACAATGAGAAGATTTGTTTTGGTCCAGTGCATATCAAGATAGTTTTCAACATTCACTTTTTTAAGATTTCCAGTTCCAAATTTTTTCTCCCTTCTTTTCTTCACTCCTCCCTTCCTAAAATGTCAAGCAATCTGATATAAGTTATACATGTACAATCACTTTAAACACATTTCCATATTAGTCTTGTTGTGAAAGAAAAATCAAAACAAAAGAGAAAACCCTGAGAGAGAAAAAACAAAGCAACAATAAAGTAAAAATAGCATGCTTCAATCCATATTCAGTCTCTATAGTTATTTCCCTAGATGAGAATGGCATTTTCCACCCCCAGGCTATTGAAACTGTCTTGAATCATTGTATTTTGAAGAAGAATTCAATGTATCATAGAAGACCATCACACAAATTGCTGTTACTATGTACAATATTCTCCTGGTTCTGCTTAATTCACTCAGCATTAGTTCATGAAAGTCTTTCTAGGCTTTTCTGAAATCAGCCTCCTCATCATTTCTTATAAGACAAGAGTGTTTTCTATTGCATTCATATAACATAAATTATTCATTCAGTTGACAGGCATTCATTCAATTTCCAATTCTGTGCTACCACAAAAAGAGCTGTTATAGACATTTTTGCATATCTGGGTCCTTTTTCCTCTTTTATGATTTATAATTTTTCTTACCTGAGATTTTGCCACAATTTAAAGATTAAACCAGTATTTCTGAAATGTAAGTCAGAAACATACAGCTGGAGCTGCTTATGAGTTGATCTGATCTATTGTGTTTTATATAGATATAGGAGAACTGGTGTTTCTGGGTCCCTGATTTTTCTCAGAAGTATAGAAACAGTCACATCTGATTTGGAGAGCCCCATATGGATACTGCCTCAAAAGATTAAGGTTGTCTAGATTCCTGCTGAAATGGTGTTATTAGTCTGCTATTTTCATGAAGCTTGCTGAATAAAGCTAGAGCCATATTTGGTTACACTACATTAATTAATAATTTAATAATAATAGTTAAAATTTATATAATGCTTATTATCTTCCAGGCACTATGTGAAGTGCTTTATGATTATTATATCAGTTCATTTTTAAAACAACCCTGGGAAGTAGGTGCTCTTCTTATCCACATTACAGAGATAAGAAAACTAAGCAAACAGAAATTTAGGGACTTTCCCAGTGTCATATAGCTATTAAGTATTTGAGGTTAGATTTCAACTCAAATCTTTCTGATGTCAGGCTCAGTGCTCTCTCCACTGTGACACCTAGCTGCATAAAGATCCACAGTGGGCCTTTTTGTCAGCTCTCTGTAATTTACTTCTGAGAGGCACATTTCAAAAAAGAAATTGCCAAGATGGAAGAACTAGATTTAGGTGAAGGAATTGAGAATGTTAAAATGGTAGATGAGAAGTTTTGGGAATTGGATGTTTTAACTGTGTTTGAATATCTCAAGAACCATTCCCTAAAGAGGCACTGAACTTTCTCTGCACCCCAAAAGAAAAAACTAGGAAAAATGGAGGGAAGAGCAGGGAAGCTGGTTACCAACTCAACATCAGGGAGATCTTTCTCACAAGAACACACACACATGAATCAAACATTTGCTGATAATAAATCATAAAAAAATTTATGGACTCAAGAAGAATAGACTTAAAGCATAATAAATAGAATCATCAAATAATGAGTTCTCCATCACTCAAAGGTCCATAAGACCCAGCCCTTGTTGCTTCCCTGACTTTTGTTTATATTACCTCAGTTCCCCTTCAGTTGTAGGATTCATTAATCTTTCAGATCCCATAATTATTTTGGGGACATCAAATGTTCCAAATGGCCTATAACCTCTTTTCTGTTGGATGTGTGGTCTGTCTTGCTAATTGCTTCTTAGTCTAAAACTACTATGGTTAAGAGGAAAGAGTAGTGGATTTAGAATCAGATAACATGAATCTCTGCTATTTCTTGTTGCAATCTTGAACAAATCTAGGTTTGGGTTTCATCATTAGTAAAATGAGAAAATTATCTTTGGATAAATTTTAAGTTTCTTGCCAACTTAAACATTCTGAGATGTTTCTAGTATTGTTATTTTATTTTCTAAAGTCTTTTAGAACTCTGATATTTATGATCAGTGGTCCACTCCAGTTCTAATTTTCTGTGTTCTAAGATCTCTTTCAACTTTCATGTTCCATGTTCTATGCTCTAAGACAGGACTTCTTAAACTTCTTCCACTAAGGACACTTTTTTACTCGAGAAATTTTTACATGATCCCAAATATATAGGTATATAAAAATAGGTACACAAACCAAATATTTACTGGTAATAAATCACAAAGAAATTTATTTTAAAACAATTCTTTAATATACATATTTTACCATTTATTAAAAATAAAAGCAAATTTACATGATGAAATAGATGTACTTGTTTATTTTTATATAAAGAATTAAATCTTGACAGAATACTTGATACCTTTAACTTTCCTAAATTTTTCATGACACCCCAGTCATTTGAAGCCTCCATTGTCCATCTCTATAAAAAGTAAAGGGAATATATTATTCTGTGACAATCACAAGTGGGTTTCTCTCTTACTCATTGCTGGCAAGATTATTGTCAGAATCCTTCTTTTTAGGCTGATCCTTCAACTGGAAGATGGTCATCTACCTAAGAGTCAGTATGGCTTAAGAAAGGGCTAAGGAATGATCAATAAGATGTTTGGCTGCTGGACAACTCCAGGAGAAATGTTGGGAGCAGAACAGAAGTTTGCACACATTTGTAGATCTGGTCAAGGCCTTTGATACTGTCATTCATGAGGGCTTATGGAAAATTATGTCAAAATTTAGTTGTCTAGAGAAATTCATCAGTACTATCATTAATATTGCAATGGCATGCCTACCAGGGTTCTGCATATAATGGATGATGCTTTTGTGCTTTTACAGTCTCCAGTGGAGGGAAACAAGACTGTGTGCTTGCTTCCATGCTTTTTAGCAAGATGTTTTCAACTATATTGTCAAATGCCTTCAGTTAAGACATCAAGGTCAGCTGGTACCTCATGGTAAATTCTTCAACTTGAAGATGCTATGAGCCAAGATAAAAGTGAAAGGAGTTTTAGCTCATGATATTTTGCTTGTAGATGATTATGCATGCAATGCAGCCTCTGAAACTTAGATGTATTAAAGTATAGATCAATTTTCTGATTCTTAAGCTAATTTTGGTCTAACAATTAATACCTAGAAAACATGAATGTTCCATCAATCAGCACCACACCAGCCATCAGTTACAGCAAATGGAGAAGTTTTGAATGCTGTGAATATGTTGGCAGTATACTTTCCAGAGATGTACAGATTGATAATGAGGTTAACACACATTGCCAGAGCTAATTCAATGTTTGGGAGGCTCTGAAGGAAAGTGTGGGAGAGAGGAAGTATTAGAGTGACTACCAAACCAAAGGTCTGCAGACCCATTGTCCTGATTTCATTGTTGTATACCTGTGAAACCTGAGCAGCATCAGTACAGGAAACTGGATTGCTTCCAACTGAATTGTCTTAGGAAGATTCTGAAGAACACCTGGCAAAATAAGATATCAGGCACTGAGGTACTTTCTTGAACTAAATTCCCAAGCATTGAAACTGTACTGCAGAGAGCACAACTCTAATGCACTGGTCACATTGTTTGGATATCAAATGTACACAAACAAAAGAGTATTTTATGGAGAACTCACACAGGGCAAGTGCTCACATAATGGTCAGAAAAAGTGATACAAGGAGACTTTCAAGGTCTCTGTAAGAACTTTGGAATTGATTTGTAATATAGGAAGATACTGGTATAGAAAGAGCATGCCCTCATCAAAGAAAGTGCTGTGTGCTATGAGTAAAGTAGAATTGAAGTAGCTCAAAAGAACTGTGAGATGTTCAAATTTAGAGAATATACCCCAAATATTCACATGGACTATTTGTATAGGCCACAGTAGTACCCAAGGAAATTTGACTGTCACAGTGATGTAATTTTGGTCCTCTTCAAGAACAAGGAAAATCACCACTACCATGTTCTGTGTTCTACAGGAGTTCTCAATGCCACCAAACCAGATTAAAGTGTAATTGGGAAATACTTAACAAATAAATAAAAATAAAATTCAACATAGATTACATTTCATTTTGGGAGCAGTTAAGTAGTACAGTAGATAGTCTCAGGCATGGAATCAGGAAGATTTTAATTTTCCTTAGTTCTGATATGGTCTCAAACACTTATCAGCTATGTGACTTAATCCTGTTTGCCTCGGTTTCTTCATCTGTAAAATGAGCTGGAAAAGGAAATGCAAAGTCCTTCAATATCTTTACCAAAAAAAAAAAAAAACACCCAAAAGAGATCACAGAAATTTCAATCCAACTGAAAAATTACTGAATATCAATTGAACATTATATTTTAGAATTAAGTCAACATACTTCCCCATATGCACCCTTATGTATGGCTTAGTGGTTCCTGTTTCTCCTTAAGTTTGACACCTCTACTCTAAGGTCATTTTTAATAGTGATATTTTGTGCTTTAATAATGTCCCTTCCAACTCTGACAGGCTATGTTCTATGTTCTGAGATCCCTTCCAGAACTGAAACTTTATTGTTCTAAGATTTCTTCCAGCTCCAACATTCTTTGAAATTGTTTCAATATAGAATTTATTGCTCTGTAGCCAGCATGTAATCATTGTGAGAAAACTCAGCCTAAAGGAAAAATTAATTGAAGAAAGACTTCAGACTATTATGCTTTTTCTCTCAAATGTGTCAAAATCAACACTGCCCTTTTTTTGCACACAGAAGTCACCAAAACCCTTCTTTTTCATGAACTGTCACATACAGTATTGCAATAATAATACTATCACTACCTAAAGGTCTGGATTCAGTTCTTCCCATTTGGGAACTGGAGCATGGCCAGAGTTTAAAGGAAATTGTAGCTTTCAAGATAGAGCTTTACTTCCTCTTCCTTCCTAACACAAGGAGGGCATGTATTGAACAAGAAGTCAAAGATGATGAGAGATGAGTCCCAGAAATCTGAATTAAGGCCTAGTTTCCTTCTCCCTCTTCCATTAGCACTTTTTGCTCTACCCTTCAAAAGAATTAACACCGCCTTCCCACTTTCCCCGAGGGAGATTTGGCTCTTGACTGTTGCAGAGTTTCTCAGAGAGGGATGCCAAGTATGATTTTGGAAAGAGTTGATGGGAAGTTGCTAGTTGGCCCTGTTTAGTATTTTATGTTTGAAGAGGATTTTTCTCTCATTCATTAGTTAATCCTTCTCAACACCCCTTGGAGGTTCAAGGATTATGACTGATAGTTATTCCCATTTTATAGGTAGAGTGACCTAGGTCTAGACAGCTCAAGAGTTGTTACCTAAAATCAGGCACTGAGCATATAACAGAATCAAGATAGTACATTTATATACCTAAAACAAATGAGAAAAAGGAGAATTATTTTGAGTGCTTGTTTAGAGATAATCATACCTGCCCCCACCAGTCCCCAGGTCCTCCTCCCTTTGTTTATATCCTTAATTCTTCCTATTTCTCACTATTTTACTCTTCAGTGAATCTTCAGTTAGGCATCTTGCTACACAATTGAGTTATTGTTCCGTTGACATAAAACACAACAATAGCATAATTAGAAGAGTTGCATTAGAATACCAGAGAAAGAGGGTAATTATTTGCTGACTGATGGATTGTGATAAAAGTAACAGCATGATTGTAATTTGCTTGTTGCATTGAGATCGCGTTGCTCATAACTTGTTGATAGCAAAATAGAAAGGAAGCTTTTCCCTAATGACTATATATTTCTGCAGACAGAAATATTTTCTCCACCTAAAGAACACATTTGAAGGAGTTCTTTGCCATAGAGAACATTGTGTTGGAAAAAACACTTAGCTTTGGAAAGGGTTTTTGATTCAAATTTTGACTCTGTGGGTGTGATCAGGAATAAGTTAATGTTCAATGTTTTAGTTTCTTCATCTGTAAAATTAAGCAATTGGGTTAAATGATTTCCAAAGTCCTTTCGTACTCTCCACCCTATGATCCTAAGAACTCCTTTTCAGTTTGATACTGATACTAATGGATTTGATTATATAAAGTGTTTAGTGCTTGCCCTGTAAAAGAACATCCATGGTGTCACTCCCAGTCTCACATGTATGAAATAATCATCATTCATCTCCAAGACAGTGTAGCTACTTGAAGGCTCTGTGCATTCAGACTTGGGCATGTGTTGATTTGTGAGATAAATCCTGCCACAAGTGTATGTTATGTAGGGGAAGGTCAGAGACCTGATCTGAGGGAGGAAATGGGTTAGGGTGTTAAAATGCTTGGTTCTGGGGCCAAAGGACTTTGGTTTCAGTCCTCCCTCTCATGTTTTTTGCCTGTGTGACTCTGGGTAAGCCCTTTGCCTTCCCTGAGCATTTATAAAAATGAAAGGGTTGAACTAGATGGTCTTCCAGCACTAAATCTTTAATTCAATGAGCCTGTGGACTTTGCTTAAAAGCAGACAATTTTAGGGGCAGCTAGGTAGCACAGTGGATAAAGCACCAGCCCTGAAGTCAGGAGGACCTGAGTTCAAATGTGATCTCAGACAGTTAACACTTCCTAGCTGTATGACCCTGGGTAAGTCACTTAACTCCAATTGCCTCAGCAAAAAAAAAAAAAAAAGTAAACAATTTTTCCATTGTGATCAACTGCTTGACCAGCTGGGAAATAGGGTAGTACCAGAAATGGACTACTCAGAAAGAGGACTGGATCATAGAAGTATAAAGGATGAAGAATCAGTAGATTGATGGTCATAGAACCTTTGATTCCTTAGGCTATAACACCTTAAAGGTCATCTGGTCTCACTTTAGGGATCTGAAGTATGAATTCCATCTGAGTACCCTATCACAGAATCAGAATATGCCGATTACCATGTGCAAATGGGCTCATCATCTAGGTGCTGCTGGGTTTATAGCGAGGTCCAGTCCTTGATCTCATAAGAGTTCACAGTCTAGCAAGGGAATCATATATGAACAAATACTATTTCTAGGTAGACTAGTTCCTAGAAAATAGCAATCAGTGCTATAGGAACTCAGATCCCTGTAATCTGAAATTGTTAGAAAAGGCTGCCTGGTGGAGATGAGATTAGAGCTGAAGTGACAGACATTTATTAAGTACATGGGCCAGACACCATGATAAGTGCTAGTAATAAAAATACAAATAAAAACAAAGAAGAGCTCTAAAACTATGAGGCAATCCATGACATTTTTGGACACTAATTATTAGAGATTTCTTAGATTCCTCTTATTTTGTCCCCTGGTCACAAAAAGACTAACTGAAATTCCTTTTCATTTGGCAATTCTGCAAATATTTGAAAATAACTATCATATTTTCTCTTCTCCAGATTAAATAGCCATTGTTTCCCATATTCTTTCTATCTTGGTCAGTTTTCTCTGGGCAAGCAGACAAGTCCCAGAGTTTCTAATGTTCTACTTAAATAGAAGTGTCTAGAAATGTACATAAAATTCCAAATGTGACCAAGAATAAGCAGGTAATAAGAAAACCAAAAAGTCAGTAATATAAAGACTAAGTAGGTCTTAGACATAACAGATAAGGCTGGAATGCTTGGTGATAAAGATAGATGTTTGGGAAGAAATGAGTAGAAGGGAGAGGTATGAAACTGTGTAAATGCCAAACCCACTGTATTTCATTGTGGCCCTTCTTTTTATCATCATTATGGGATGTAGGGGAATTCCCCACATATACTTTTGCCCAGACTGATCACCATTGATCAATTCTTTCTTAAGCATTTAGGAGGAACTGTCTCTCTTCTCTATTTGCTCAAATCTCTTGGGTTCTGAACTAGCTCTTTGACTATATACAGTTCTCATTGGGCATTACCAAATCTCTCACTCAAACAGAATAAACTTCCTGTCACATGTAGTTGTAATACCTTAGCATCTTATTACTTGCTTTAAGTGTAATGATGTGATTTGACTGATTTCATCAAATAACCCCTAACCTACATTATGCTCTTAGTTTTAATATTTGCCTTCCTCGGCAAAACTGCCTGAGTGTTTGGCAAAGTTCATAACCTCAAATCTTCTTTAGTGATAAGAAAGTAGGGTGGGGTGGCATTCTGCATTATCCTTTTTAAATGCTTTTTCCAGTGTCTTGTAATAAAGAGTCATAGGGAATGTCTTTGTGGCATAATTCATCTTCATATCAGGTAATTAATATTCCTCTACATTTCCAAATACCTGGTGACACAACATAACAAACAAATATAACTTCATAAAGTTCTAATAGATTACCTTCTATCTTGACCTCTGTAAAAGGCCTTCTAGAAGCCATAACAATAAATAAAAGAAAATTTAAAATGAAAATAAATTAAGCTTCCCATGCAAGAAGGAAAGCTTGGTCCTTAACAAAGTTTCCTGATTAGAGGATTAGAGACCTGGGGTTGATGATCTGAAATCCATCCCTTCATCCTTCAGGTGAAAAAAAAAAAACAAAAACAAAAAACAAAAAACAAATTGACTTGCCTTGGTTTTTGTATAGGTATGCTGCTTCTCTGGTTGCAGGAAGATTCTAGAGAGAATCCTCCCCTTTTCCCATAGAAGAGTATCTCCACTCTGAATTTACTCCTATACCAATGTTGAGTCCAAGGAGGATTGGATTATTTGCCTGCTCTCTTTCCCTTTAAGGGGCTCCTCTATTCTGCACACATCCCACTTAAAAACAAGTTTAATCATAAAATGAGGAGGAGGAGGAGGAGAAGGAGGAGGAGGAGGAGGAAGAGGAAGAGAATACTAAATTTTCTATCTCAGAAGTAAAAGTGAATTTACAAAAATTCTCCACCAAGTAGGGCTCTCCCCAGAGGGATTATGGAATTAAAGTCACAAACTAGATTGTAAAATGAAACTGGGTGGAGAGTGATACTCAAATACTTTCCCCTCTCTCTTTTCCACTAAGGGACCTCCCTCTCTGCTCTGGACTAATTCAGATAGAGCAGATTTAATGGTTTAAATCCATCCAGGTTCCTATAATAAAACAAGCCAACCATCTCACCTCCTAATCCCACCCCTCACCCCGACCCAGGGATTACTGACACTTGCAAAGGCAGCACAAGTGGAATTCTAAAGTCACTAAACAATGGGACAAAAAGCTTCAGAATGAGAATAGCTTCAAATAAGAACAAGATTCTCAAAAGGGAGTCAGCACACTTAGGGTTGATTATTTGGCATTTCTAGGCCAATAGACAAACCTTAACTTGTGGTTATCACAATAAAGTAAGTAGCTCAGTTAGCTCTTAGAAGTCCTTTTTGTTTCCCCTATTGATAAATAATCAAAGAATATGAAGAGGCAGGTTTCAAATGAAGAAATCAAAACTAAAGTCATATGAAAAAATGTTTTAATCAATATTGATTAAAGAAATTCAAATTAAAACAACTCTGAGGTATATCTCACATCTATCAGACTAGTTAAGATGACAGGAAAAGATAATGATAAATGTTGGAGGGGATGTAAGAACATTGAGATATTAATGAGTAGAGCTGACCTCTCATCTCATGTAAGTAGAAATTACATAAGCAAAATGTTGCAAGGAATTCCACCAATAACAGGCAAACATGACAGAATTTATCTCCAAAAAAAGGACATTACCTTGTATTCATGTTACAAACAAGTCAGTCTGGTCACAAAGCTCTCATGAGGCAGTATATGCATTCCATTAAGCATCCTTGAAGCATTAAGCATCATCCTATCTGAACCAGATGTGGAATATAAGAACAAAAAAAAAATGCTTCTAGCAGTTGGCAAAGCAAATACACATGATTTGTAAAGCAGAGCATGCTCATTTACAAAACCAACATTCTGTTCATAGAAAGACATATAAGACTTTAGGGCCTATGTTAATTGGGTTCGCTAGACTGTTATAAGGAACATGTAATGGAATTATGTATGACACCATATCCAATCTAGCATTTTTTTTTTATCAGAATTATACTAATTTATCTTTTTTTTTCTATTTCCTTCTCCAGAGATGGCAAGGAATAAAGTCAATTCATTTCAGGTTACATCAAAAGTAAAAGAAACTTCAGTGATCATAGTGATCACAGAATTGATCCAAGTATTTTCAGAAGCAATTTGAAACTATGCCAAGAAAATGATTAAAATGTCCATACACTTTGACCCGCATTCCTATTGCTGAGCATATACCTTCAAGGAGGTCAAAAAAATGTGCCATATGCACCAAAACTTGTATTATAATAATTTTTATGTTAAACATATGCAATTCTATACATATTTCAACAATTATCATGTTGCACAAGAAAAATCAAGAACAAAAAGAAAAAAAATGAGAAAGAAAACAAAATGCAAACAAATAACAACAAAAAGAATGAAAATGCTATGTTGTGATTCACACTCAGTTCCCACAGTCCTCTCTCTGGGTGAAGATGGCTCTCTTCATCACAAGATCATTGAAAATGGCCTGAATCACTTTGCTATTAAAAAGACCACATCCATCAGAATTGATCATTGTATAATCTTATTTTCGTTGTGTACAATGATCTCTTGGTTCTAGTCATTTCATTTAGCATCAGTTCATGTAAATTTCTCCAGGCTTCTCTGAAATTATCCTGCTGATTATTTCTTATAGAACAATAATATTCCCTAACATTCATATACCATAACTTATTCAGCCATTCCTCAAATGATGACCACCCACTCAGTTTCCAGCTCCTTGCCATTACAAAAAGGGCTGCTGTAAACATTTTTTCACATGTAGGTACTTTCCCTTTTTTATTATCTCTTTGGGATACAGGACCAGTGGAGACACTGCTGGATCAGAGTATGCTCAGTTTGATATCCCTTTGGGCATAGCTCCATATTGCTCTCCAAAATAGTTGGATGAGTTCACAAATTCACTAACAATGTATTAGTGTCCCAGTTTCCCCACATCCCTTCCAACATTCATCACTATCTTTTCCTGATTATTGCTTTAATATAATATGTTTTGTATTAGCAAAAAAAAAAAAGAAAGTAAATGTGTAGTGAACAAGACTTGGTTAAACAAATGTTTGTTGATGAATGTAAGGGATGGTTATTGATCTATAAAAAATGATGACTATGAAAGCTTCATATATGAATTCTTTCAAAGTGAAGAAACCAGAGTCAAGAAAATATAGGCTGCATGTGTACACAATAATATGAATGGAAAGGAAAAAATTGAAAAACAAACTCTAATTATATTGACCAAGTATGGCCTCAAAGAAAAGAAATAAAAATCTTCCTGCTTCCCATCTTTGAAGAGATAAAGGACTATGGCTGGGGAGTGTTGTATATACTTGGTTCATGTGTTGGTTATTTTGTTTTTTCCTCATTTTTTTCTTTCTTTTTGTGCTTTTAAAAAAGATAAAAGGTCATCGGGAATATTAGAAAATAATGGTGATATGAAACAATGAGGAAATGAAAAAAAAAGATTGCCTCATCTGGACCAGCAAGTAAGAAAAACCTGACTTAATTAATTAGGAAGCAGGCATAGAAAAGCTCTAATCAAAATGGATTTCTTGCTGCTTGTTCCCTGGGCATCCTTTTCCCAAATCTTTGTGAGGCTATCTCCCAGATCTACAATATTTCCCTCCCTCAATTCTACCTCTTGGAAACCATAGTTACCTTAAAAGTCTAGGTCAAATGCAATATTCTTTAAGAAGCATCTCCACAAACGGAGAAAAAGATTCCCAGAATTTAGGTCTCCATTTTATCAGATGATACCATTGGTGGGTAGAACAAAATTCCATTTTTCTAGACTACTGTGGGGAATATAAACTTCTCCACATATAAAGAATTGAGCAGAAGGCTTAATCACTGTGGGTTTCCCAAATTCTGCTGCTATGTATTTGTGAGATTTTGGCTTGAGGCCTTCTTATTTTGTAATTATTGTGTCCTGGCCAACACAACTGGCATATACAGATTTTTCCAGATAACACATTGTGAGGTCACCTTGACCTCACTAGACCCTCTTTGGTGCTGCTCCCCACCAGGAAGCAAAGACATTCTGTGTCACCATGCCCTGTGGTGAATTGCCACTTGTTGTTACCCCTAATGAAAGCAGGATCCTTAGGATGGAGGGAACACATAATGTAGTAACACTGTTTTTATTAGGATGATTTGTTAACTATTAAGTTGATACAGTTTGTCTGCAGTACAAAGTAATAAATATGGATTCAGGTAGAAATCCAGATTTTGTTATTTACACGGTGCCTGGAACATAGTAGGTGCTTCATAAATGCTTATTGAATTGAAATGATATAACAAAGAACAGACAAATTGCATTTATACAGCATTCTAAGACTTGCAAAATACTTTCCATATGCTAATTCATTTATCCTTAAAATAATCCTAGGAGATAGTTACTATTATCAGTTCCATTTTGGAGTAGAGGAAATTGCAACAGACCATGCTTAAGTGACACACATTGGGTTGAACAGTGTCTAAGGCAACATTTGGACTCAGGTCTTACTGACTCCAAGTACTGATGCTTTATCCAATGAGCCACTTAACTTCCTATCTCCCTGGGCTCCAATTTCCAAAATGAGAAGTTTAGAGGACATGTCCTTTGTGATTCCTTCCAGATTTAAGACTCTGTTTCAATGAAGTTCTGGGTCCCCTCCAGCTCTATAGCCTATGAAACATTACAGCCTGAGCCACTTAATGTTTGTTGTCGGTCAACTTTACCTCAGCCTCTAAGGCATAATTTCATCTATAAAAGGTAAAGTACAATGTGCCTTACACAAGTGACTCAATTATGAAAGAATCATAGATTTTAAGTTGGAACATGTATAAATCCTGTAATAAAACCCTCCAATTTTACATAAGAGGAAATTGAGGTCGAAAGATGAAAAGTGGTCAGGGCAACATCAGAAAAATAATAAATGGAACATCCATGATTTGAACTCAGGCCCTATAACTTCAAAATAACCTATTACCCCCCATTACCAGAAAATTCTAACTCCAGTGACATAGTATGTCAGCAATGTTAACTGTTTTTGCCCCATTCTATTGGTTCCATTAATGATTCACTTTTCCCCTGTGATCAGGACCCTAATGTTTTTTGGATTATGAATGTCCCCAGATGTTCTGACTTCTGCTCTGTCAAAACTGAGAACAGATTTAGCTGGTACAGTTCAGGGGATTGTTCAACCAAAACTGAAGTACCAGCTTTAGTATCATTTTCTCTCCCATAGTGGTACCTGTTGTGTGAGGGCTCAGAAGCAGTAATCAGATACCTTTGAATACTCTCAACACACCTCAATGATGGCTTAGGGAGAAGAGATCCAAGAAGAAGCCCCTTGCACCTCTAATTTCCATATTATACTTTTACCATCAAAGCCAGATAACTACTAAATCACTCATATGCCAATCCCTTTCCTACCATCCAAGACTCTTACATACCCTAAAGAAAATACTGACATCAACTGTTCCCTTTCTCATCAAAAAGATTTTCCCCAGGTACAGATCTCACTATCTCACTCCCCTCCTCAGTAAATTCTTCTTACTTCCTACCATATCTAGAATAAAATATAATCTTCTCTTCTGACATTTAAAACCTCTCATGATCTGACCTCAACCTATCTTCCCAGCTCTGTTATAGATGACTTCCCTCCCCTTTTATGGACACAATACTCCAATCAGACTGGCCTTCCTGCTTTTCCTCAAACATGACACTCAATTAGCTATTGCAATGACCTTCCTTAGGTACTGAAAAGCACTTAATCCTTACTTTTGCCTCCTAAAATCCCTTGCTTCCTCCAAAATTCAGTTCAAGCTCCATCTTTTTTTTTTTATTGAGGCAATTCTTTTTTTTAATAATAGCTTTTTATTTTCAAAATATATGCAAAGATAATTTTCAACATTCACCCTTGCAAAACCTTGTGTTTCAAATTTTTTCTCTTTCCCTTGCCCTTCCCCTCCCCTAGACACCAGGTAATCCAATATATGTTAAACGTTCAATTCTTCTATACACATTTCCACAATTATTGTGTTGTACAAGAAAATGACAAAAAAAAAAAAAAGAAAAGAAAATGACGTGGATTTCTATTATTCCTCCACTCCAAAAACTTCTTGGGTCTTTTGTTTTCCCAGTTGATAAAATTCTTCCAACATGTCCAAACTTCCTCTGTGATTATGGGCTGCTTTAGGAGCACCTCCAGTCATCTTGCAAAATCATTCCCAAATGTCTTCAGACAGACAACAATTCTACCTGTCCTCAGAATTTACATTGGCCTTGTTCACATTTCTGGGTGTAGCCCACCTCTTCCAGGTTAACCTGGCACACTCCAGGCTCCTGTCTCTCACGTAGAACTACATCATTTGAGACTCAATGGGGGACCATTTTTTGGAAAGAACACTGGGTTCCCCCATTGCTAAATCCTCATCCCCACCCTGGGTCTTCTGTCAGTGAATCTAACAACATCCCACACCTCCACCCCACCCAGGCTTTTATACATTCCCCAAGAAAATCTAGCCAAAGAGAGGCAGATGGGTAAAGCAGTAATTTCTGATATGATATGGGAAGATAAGCAAACACTGTATTTAGAACCAAAAGACCTGGGTTTGAAGGCTAGTTTTAATATTTTCTACTTTAAATGACTTAGTGTAAAAGATACCTTCCTGTAGGATTAACTGTGCTGGTTGATATGATCCTACTTGCTTCTCCCAAAAAGCAACCTGTCAAGATACCCTTCTACTGTTGCTGCTGTTGCTGAATCCTGTTGTCCCCTAAAGAGGGCTTTTTGCGGATGTGCTAAATCATTGGGCTCTAAACCTGCCATTCCAGAGCTGTGCTATCCTGATTGGGAAGAGACCCCTCTAAGTATTGCCAAGATCATCACACCTTGCTTTCAATCTTCCACTTTGGACAATGTTTCCTAAAACGGTACATACCCTCTTCCAGATCCAAATGCTTCCACTTTTGGAAACAGTCATCAAACTGGTATTATTTCTAGAAAAGGAATATCAAATGATTGCTCTAGGCCCTCACCCACTTTAATTTAATGTAATGGAAGTTGTTCATTTTGCATTTCATAATGTTCTCTAGTTCTTCTTTGGTCATAAGTTCCTCCCTTCTCCAAAGATCTAATAGGAAAACTATCCCTTGCTCTCCTAATTTGTTTATGGTATCATCCTTTATGCTCAAATCATGTATCCATTTTGACCTTATTTTGGTATGGGATGTGAGATGTAACTTTCTGGAATATTATTTTCCAGTTTTCCCAGCAATTTTTGTGAAATAGTGAGTTCTTATCCCAGAAGCTAAGGTTTTGGGTTTTACCAAATACTAGATTATTAGTTATTGATAATTGTGTCATGTATATCTAACCTATTCCACTAATCCACTACTCTATTTCTTAACCAAATGATTTTGATGACTACTGTTTTATAATTTAGTTTTAGGTCTGGTACTGCTAGGCCACCATCTTTTGTATTTTTTTTCCAATTAATTCCCTTGATATTCTTGATCTTTTGTTTTTCTAGATGAATTTTATTATTTTTTTCTAGCTCTATAAAATAATTTTTGGCAGTTTGATTAGTATGGCACTGAACAGATAGACTAATTTAGGTAAAATTGTCATTTTTATTATATTAGCCTGGACTACCCATGAGCAATTGATATTTTTTAATTGTTTAGATCAGATTTTACTTGTATAAGAAGTGTTTTGTAATAGTGTTTATATAGTTCCTGGTTTTGTCTTGGCAGGTAGACACTGAAATATTTTATTTTATCTACAATTATTTTCCTTCATTCACTTTAGAATACAAGCTCCTTG
The DNA here is from genome assembly GCA_023553655.1 of Myrmecobius fasciatus. Lineage (NCBI taxonomy): Eukaryota > Metazoa > Chordata > Mammalia > Dasyuromorphia > Myrmecobiidae > Myrmecobius > Myrmecobius fasciatus. Next base: position 45,328 of record JAJPUD010009362.1, on the reverse strand, counting down.
ACATCAGGGAATCTGTCTTTTTTGCATATTCTCAGTGCTTGAAACATAGAAAAGAATAAATGTTCATTCATTAATAATTAACCTTTAAATGAAAGATTTGTTCTAAATTATCTACAAGATTTATTCCAGCCCTAAATTAAATGATGTATTGTTATGCCCTGAGGGCTTCTAGTAAATGTTTAACAAATGACTTTCAAAAAAAGATACACTCACTTTTTAATTTAATATAAAATATTAACATTCTCTTTATTAATACTTTCTTAAGTCTAGACAATCAACAACAACAAAAGTAAATCAATCCCTCATTTGTAGTCTTTGCCAGTTTCTGAAGTATAAGTGTTCACATTGAACAATAAACAATTGATTTTTTGGAGCTCCAATACTTCCCTGATTATGACTATCATTAGCCTCATTAATTGATTGGTCCAGTAGGAAGCAAAAGGCATTGCACACAGATTATTAATATGTGTTTGATGAACTGAAATGAATTCAGGATTCATTTTCTCGTGAAACATAGAATTCTAGAACTGCAATTAAACAGACTCTTAGATATTTATCACAACACTCTTATTTCACAAGAAAAGTAGCTGAGACTTAGATAAGAGTGGCCATTTGCTCAAAGTCACAGAACTGGTAAGGGACAGAGAAGGAATGCAAACTCCAGTCTCCTAATTCTAAATCCAGTACTCTTTCCAATACAACATGGCTTATCCTGACTGGGCTCTGTTCCTTTCTAAGCTCTCTGAAAGATGGGAGAGATGAACAACTTGGGTACACATTTATTTATTGTTTGGGCCTCATCCTATGGTGACAGCATAAATCAATTCCTCTTAGACACAATTGAGGAAGAAGCACATTAAAGAGTATCATTCAAAAGGTGGGGGGGAAGAGACTTAGGAAGCTTATGGTAATGGCGGGCGTGCCCTGCTCGGGCTCGGAAGCTCTTGAAATATTTGGCTTCTGGCCCAAAACTTGGCCCCTGGATAAAAGCAATTTCATTTAAGAATCCTTTACAGGACTTTCTTGATTACTCTGACAAGTCCCTGAACTTGGCCTTCCACTCCCATTCTAATTGCTTTCCTATAGGTATGGGTAAAGTAAGGGAGGGGCTCCTTTTGAGAGACTACTTTCAATGCATATAAATCTGTGAGTAGAGGTTTGTTTTCCTTTCCAAGAGAAAAATATTGCTTCATCTCTAGTTAGGCATAGCAGTGTTAGTTCAGGTTGGAAAGATCTCTTCTGAGAAAGTAATGGGAAAAGGGTTTGATGGAGGCAACGGGACAGAAATAACTCGAGTATTTATTTTAAACATGTAATCATAGAAGACTTGTGTAGTGCTTATGAAATAATTTACATATGATAATTCACTTCATTAAGAGGATTGCACCAATGTACGATGACGATGCAAAAGAAAATGCAGGAGACATATTTAAGAGATTTGAGTTCTTAGAATCATCAGTTTAGAGCTAGGAAATGATTGCACAGGCCATCTTAAACTCTAATTTTACAGTGAAGGTAACAAGTCGAGAAAGGAGAAATGACATTCCTAATGTCACATATGTAAATAGCAGAGGTAGAATTTGAATTCAGGGCTTCTGACATCAAGTCCAGGGTTCTTTTCAAGGTCTAACCTAGAATCTAGTCTTTTTTTTTTTTTTTTTTTTTTTGACAAAAAAAAAAAAAAGAGAGAGAGAGAGAAAGAAAGAAAACCAGCATGGCTCTACATATGACTGAATCAGTAATAAGAGCTAGAATTAGAATTCAGCTCTTGGCAGCATCAAGATCAGTGATATCTCCACAATAATATTTTATTGTATTTTCTACTGCTACCTTTGCCACCAACTTGATCCATGACTTTGAGCAAGTTGATTCCCTTCATTGGAGCTCGATTTACTCATTTGTAAAATACAGATGTTGGACATAATGTTCTAAATTCCCTTCCAGTTTTATTGTTCTATTTTTTGCATTAAGGCCTCTAAATTCTAGGCACTCTGGTTCTGTGGATTCTATTCATATGTGATTGACACTAGTTATTGATTCCATCATCCAATTCCCTTATTTCAGCTTCATTTTCCTCATCTGTATAATGGGTGTGAAAATAGCTCTTCAACCTAACTCACAAAGTTACTGAGTGAAATGTATTTTATAGTCCTTAAAGGGTTCCAAAAATGAGTTGCCACTATTACATGTAGAACTTTGTGCCAATGGAAACTTCTGGTCCAAAAAGGTATTTCCCATAAATCAACTATAATGTTAGGGATGCCCATAATATTTTAAGTGATAGTATTCTAAGGGAAATAAGCTGTTAGCATATAAGGAAAGGGAACTTTCCAGTAAGGAGAGCAAAAGGTAAAAGAAAGAACGAAAAGGATGAGTGGTATGATAATACTAACTTCTAGTTCTATGGTGTTTTATGGTCTACAAAGTATTTGTCACCCAATAAGTTCATGAAGTAAGTGATGAAAGTATTGTTATCCCCATTTTGCAAGTGAGAAAAATGAAGCTTTGAAAAGTTAAATAATATGTCCAGGGCCACAGAACTAGTAAGTGTCTGAGCTAGCATGAAGAGCCCAGAACATTCCACCAAAGACCAAAGTCTTTCCCCCAAGTCATATTGCATCTCAAGAGATTCTTTCATTAGGCAAATATTTCCTGAATGTATATTATGTGCATAGCTTAAGGCAAAGCATTGTGGGGTAGAAAAGGTGACTAAGACATATTCCTGTCCTTAAGGATCTTTAGATGTGAATAAAAGTGAAAAACAAAACAAAACAAAACTTGCACACAAACATACCACAGACTGACAGATTTCATCCTTATCAGCAGAGTATAAAGCTGGCCAAGATCATATTGTACAACATGTTTTTGCCCACAGAGATACCAAGACAACACAGTTCTTTTGCATTTAGACATTTGGGGTTGACATGTAACTGGCCAAGAACTTTTCAGAGCATGAAAAATTATTATTAAATGTAAATAAAGAAAATTAACTAGTGAATTTTGTCAAAGTTCAATTTTGTTCTCATTGCTATCTAGTTCAAGAGGCAATGGAAAATATGAACTGGAAGTCAAGAGAGAGATTAGTACTAGATAAATAGATTAGATAATCATTTGTATAGAGATGATTATGAATCTATGAGAAGTGATGATATAGGAAATGATAATGAATCTATGGGAACTGATAGTATCACCAAGGGAAGTAGTAAGAGTGAGGAAGAGACCCCAGGGCAGAGTCTTGAAGGACAGTCACAATTAGTGAGAGTGATTTGAATACAGATTCAACAAAAAAAGACTGGGAAGGAAGTCAGAAATGTATGAGGAGAAATAGGAGAGAGTGTTGTCCTAGAAACTAAGAAAGAGGAGGTTATCAAGAGAAGAAAGTGACTAGTTGTGTCAAAGCTGCTGAAAGATCAAGAGGGATGACAATTAAGAAAAGGCCTTTGGATTTAGCAATTATGAAACCATTGGTAATTGGAATGAGCAAGTTTGTTTGATAGATGGGTTTGCAGAGTTAAGAAGAGAGGGAGGAAAAAGAAAGTAAAGGCATGGAAGTCAAGTTAAACTCTTTCATTTTAAATATGAAGGAGAATGTGGCCCAGAAACAGGGACTTGCTCAAAATTACATATATAGTAAATGGAAGCTTTTATTTAAACCCAGGTCCTCTTACTTCAAAACCAAAACTCATTTGTCTGACATCTACTCCCTATATAAGGTTGTAACTAAGGTGGGATGCTCAGGGCTTTTCCAAGGTGCCACAGTTTGAAAGGTTCATACAGTATTTAAAATTCTTGAACAGAATAGAAACCACTGAGCTCAGCATCTAGTTAGCAAAATTATTTGGTTGTTAAAATGCAAGCTACCATATAGCAGCTTGCATTTTATTCCCTCCACTTTCCCACCATTTAACACAGCTGCACCCTCTACCCTTTCTCCTAAATCCTCCTCTACACACCAACTAAGTGAGCTTCTCTGAGATCCACATGGTCCACAGCTTTAGCTCTGATAGAGCTCCGTATCTACATGTTTCTTGAGCAAGACACTTCTCTCTGAACTTGTGTTCCTCATCTATAAAACAAAGATGTTGGATTGATGATCTCTCAGACCCTTTTCAGCATTACAATTCTATGATCCTAAAATGTGCTTTCAGAGGATACAGATATCTTCCTGTTTTGAATGTTTTAAAATCCCTTAGAATGATTCTCCATTGGTATTAGTAATATGTTGACACAGTTAGGTGACATAGAACAGAGAACACTGGTCCTGGAAACAGGAAAGCCTGATTTCAAATACTATCTCAGACATATAATAAATGGGGAAGTAACTTTAGCTCTCTGCCTCAGTTTCTTCAATTGTATAATGAGGATAATAATAGCTCCTCCCCTCCTAAGATGGTTGTGAGTATCAAATGAGGCAATATTTGTAAAGTGCCTAGTATAGTGACTGGAGCATAATAGGCACTTATAAGTCCTCTCTCTTTGCCTCCCTCTCCCTTTCTCCCTCTCTCCCTCTATCCCCCCCGCCTCTCTCTGCCTCCCTCTTTCCCTGCCTGATTCTTTCCCTTCATCTCTCCTTCCCTCCCTTCGTCTCTCCTTCCCCCCTCTCTCCTTCTCTCTCTCCCTTTCTCCCTCTCTCCCTCCCTTCCTTTCTCTCTCTCTCTCTCTCTCTCTCTCTCTCTCTCTCTCTCTCTCTCTCTCCCTCCCTCCCCACTGAAGTCAATACTCTTTCCTCTATATTGTGTAATCCTTGCCTTTGATAAAGGACAATCCCTAAACCAGATCTAGAACCCTGAAACAGAAGCCACTTAAGGTCAAGAAAGACTCTGTTTACTTGAATACTCCTTTAATGAATTAGAGCTTGAAAGGCTAATATTCTAATGAGAGAAATGGCAATATTTTCCATGCCTTAGGAGACAGTCCCCATGAGCTGTTGTGGTCAAAAAACATTCATCTCATTACTAGGGAGATAATTCTCTACTGATGACATACTCTACACTTAGCAATCCTCAGACAAGAGGGTCCATTCCTGATGTGAATACATAGTATAATTTCAATAAATTTAATTGTAGCAAAGTTTGTTTCAAGAGGTTAAAAGAAAAATTGAATGCATAGAGTAATAATAGCTGTTAATAATAGTAACTACCATTTATAAAGCACTTTAAGGTTTACAAAGTGTTTTTTCTGATAACCCATTTATAAACAATATATACTTTCTAATGAATTTTAATTTTATTAATTTTAATGATGATCTGCCTGTTATAGTGGAGCAACCTTATGAGGACATTTATAAGCCATTATAATATCAAATTACCCACAGGCTTAACAACTTGTCTTTCACTATTCTTTTTTTTAAAAACATTTTTATTTGAAATTTTGAGTTCCAAAATCTATTCCTCCCTTTCTCAATCTCATCTCTCCCAGGATAAGCAATCAGATACAGGTTATACATGTGTAACTTTTTATAACATTTCCATATTAGTTATGTTGTACAAGAAAACTAGAATAAAAGAAAAAATGAAGAAAAGTGAAAAACAGTATGCTTCAGTCTATATTCAGACAATATTAGTTCTTTCTCTGGAGGCAGATAGTATGCTTTATTATTAGTCCTTTGGGATTGTCTTGGATTATTCTATTGCTGAGAATAGCTAAACCATTCATAGTTCTTCATTGAATAATATTGCTATTATGGTGTATAACATTCTGCTTCTTTTCACATTACTATTCATTAGTTCATGTAAGTCTTTCCAGGGTTTTCTGAAATCATCTTGTTTGTCATTTTTTATAGCTCAATAATATTTCATTACAATTATACACCACAGCGTTTTTATCCATTTCTTGATTGGGCATCGCTTCAATTTTAGATTCTTAGCCACAACAAAAATGGGCTACTATAAATATTTTTGTACAAATAGGTCCTTTCTCCTTTATAGAGATATCTTTGGACTATAGACTCAGCAGAAATATTGCTGGATTGACCTTGGGCAAATCACTTAGCCCAATTGCCTCAGCAAAAAAAGAAAAAAAATTATTGCTAGATATGGATGTTCACAATTTTTGGGAATAGTTCCAAATGATTCTCCAGCATGGTTGGATCTATCCACAACTTCACCAAGAGTGTATTAGTGTCCAAATTTTCCCACATCCCTGCCAATATCTAACATTTTCCTTTTTTGTCATATTAGTCAATCTGATATGTGTAAAGTAGCACTTCAGAGTTGTGTTGATTTGTATTTCTCTAATCAATAATCGTTTAGGACATTTTTATATGACTATAACTTTGATTTCTTTGTCTGAAAACTGCTCATTTATACCCATTGACCATTTATCAATTAAGCAATGGCTTGCATTTTTCTAAATTTGTCTCAGTTCTTTATGTATTTAAGAAATAAGGTCTTTATCAGAAATACTCCTTGAATGCCCCCCCCCCCAAGTTTTTGCTTTCCTTATAGTTTGGTTGCATTGATTTTGTGCAAAAATATTTTAATTTCATATAATTAAAATTACATATTTTACATTTTGTAATGTTCTCATGTCTTCTTTGGTCTTAAATTCTTCTTTAACCCATAAATTTGACAGATAAATTATTCCATACTTTCTTAATTTGCTTATGGAATCATCCTTTATGTATAAATTATCTACCAATTTTGACCTTATTTTGTATGTTAAATATTGTTCTATACCCAGTTTCTGCAAAACTACTTTTCTTTGTCAAGTGATGAATTTTTGTTCCAAAATTTTGGATTTTGGGGTTTAACATATATATTAGATTACTATGGTAATTTACTATAATTTAATTTGTACCTAATCTACTCCCCTGATCTATTACTCTATTTTTTAGCCAGTAGCAGATTGTTTTGATAACTGCTACTTTATAATACAGTTTGATCTCTGGTATGACTAGACCTACCTTCTTTTACATTTTTTTCACTGACTCCCTTGACATTCTTGAGCTTTTGTCCTTCCAGATGAATTTTGTTATTATTTTTTCTAGCTGTATAATTTTTTTTTCATAGCTTGGTTGATATGACACTGAATAAGTAAATTAATTTAGGTAGAATTATCATTTTTATTATATTAGCTTGGTTTACTCATGAGCAATTGATATTTTTCCAGTTGCTTAGATCTGACTTTATCTGTGTGAAAAGTGTTTTGTAATTGTATTCATATAGTTCCTGGGTCTGGCTTGGCAGGTAAACTCCGAAGTATTTTATATTATTTAAAATTATTTTAACTGGAATTCTCTTTCTGTCTCTTGCTGTGGCACTTTGTTGGTAATATTTAGAAATGCTAATGATTTATGTATGTTTATTTTGTATGCTGTAACTTTGTTCATTATTAATAATTTCAAGTAGCTTTTCAGTTTAAAAAAGGATTTTCTAAGTATAACATCATATCATCTGCTAAAAGTAATAATTTTGTTCCTTTACTGTCTATTTTTTCTTATTTCTATACCTAACATTTCCAATACAATATTAAATAATAAAGGTGATAATGGGTATTCCTGTTTCATCCCTGATTATACTAGAAAGGTTTCTAGCTTATGCCCGTTATAGATAATGCTCCTTGATAGTTTAGATAAATAGCAGTTATCATTTTAAGGTAAGATCAATTTATTCCTATGCCTGTAGTGTTTTTAATAGGAAACAGTGCTATATTTTGTCAAAGGCTTTTTGTTCATCTATTAAAATAATTATATGATTTCTGTTGGTCTTGTTATTGATATGATCGGTTGTGCTGATAGTTCTCCTAAAATTGAACCAGCCCTGCATTTCTATTATAAAATTCCCATAGTAATAGTTGATCCTTATGATATATTGTTGTAATCTTTTAGCTAGTTTTTTTTTTTAATTTTTGTGTCACTATTTATTAGGGGAATTCATCTATAATTTTATTTCTATGTTTTAACTCTTCTTGGTTTAGATATCAACCCCATATTTGTGTCATAAAAGAAATTTAGTAGGACCCCTTCACCTATATTAACAAATAATTTCAGTACTCTTGAGATTAATTATTCTTTAAATGTTTGGTAGAATTCACTTTGTGAATATATCTGATCCTATGGATGTTTTCATGAGCAGTTCATTGAGGGATTGTTCAAATTATTTTTCTAAGATTGGGTTATTTAAGCATTTTATTTTTTTTCTTTAATCTGAGTAATTTATAATTTTGTAAAATTCATCCATTTAATTTAGATTATCAAATTTATTGGCATCTAATTAGGCAAAAATCTCCTCATGTTTGTCTTAATTTTCTTTTCTTTGGTGATGAATTCACCCCTTTCATTTTTGATACTAGAAGTCTGATGTTCTTTATTTTTTAAAAATCTAATTAACCACTGGTTTATTCATTTTGTTGGGTTTTTTTTTCATAAAACCAGCTCTTAGTTTTATTTATTAATTCAATGACTTTTTTACTTTCAATTTTATTAATCTCTCCTTTCATTTTGAGAATTTTTAACAGGGGGTTTTAATTTGCTCTTTTTCTAACTTTTTAAAATTTGCATGCCCAGCTAATTGATTTGCTTTTTCTCTGCTTTGTTGATGAAAGCAATTAGAGACACAACTTTTATTTTGGCTGCATCCCATAAATTTTGGTATGTTGTGTCATCATCATTTTCTTTAATGTGATTATCAATTGTTCTATGATTTGGTTTTTTTACCCATTCATTTTTAAGATTATATTATTTAATTTCCAATTAATTTCTAATATCTCCATTATCCAATATTGAATGTAATATTTATTGCATTATGGTCTGAAAAGGATGTATTTACTATTTCTGCTTTTCTGCTTTTGGTGGTGAAGTTTTTATGCCCTATACATGGTCATTAATTGTAAAAATAACAATTGTTCATGAGATGACCAAGTTAATATAATAAAAATAACAATTTTACCTAAATTAATCTACTTATTCAGTGCCATATCAATCAAAGTACTAAAAAATATCTTATAGAGCTACAAAAAATAACCACAAAATTCATCTGGAAGAACAAAAAGTCAAGAATATGAAAGGAATTAATGAAAAAAAATGCAATGGAAGGTGTTCTAGCTATAACAGCTCTAAAACTAAATTATAAAGCAGCAATCATCAAAACTAGTTGGTACTGGCTAAGAAATAAGAGTGGTGGATCAGTGAAATAGGTTAGATACAGAAGAAACAGTAAACCCAAAGACTACCTTCTGGTATAAAAACTCACTATGTAATAGTGTCCACAAAATAGGGTACACAATTTAGATATACAGTGATATCATGAGAAAATTAGGAGAGCAAGGAATAGTTTACCTGTCAGATATATGGAGAAGGGAAGAATTTATGACCAAACAAGAGTTTTAAAAAATGAAATGCAATTGTTGGTGGAGCTGTGAACGGATACAGCCATTCTGGAGAACAATTTGGAGCTATGCTCAAAAAGTTATCAACCTGTGCATACCCTTTGACCCAGCAGCATTTCTATTGGGCTTATATCCCAAAGAAATCATAAAGGAAGGAAAGGGCCCCACATGTGCAAGAATGTCTGTGGCAGCCCTTTTTGTAGTGGCTAGAAACTGGAAATTGAATAGATGCCCTTCAATTGGAGAATGGCTGAATAAATTATGGTATATGAATGTTATGGAATATTATTGTTCTGTAAGAAATGACCAGCAAGATGATTTCAGAGAGGCCTGGAGAGACTTACATGAACTGATGCTGAGTGAAATGAGCAGAACCAGGAGATCATTATACACAGCAACAACAGTACTATATGACGATCAATTCTGATGGACATGGCTCTCTTCAACAATGAAATGTTTCAAACCACCTCCAATTGTTCACTGAAGAAAGCCATATACACCCAGAGAGAGGGATGTGAAATGTGGACCACAACATAACATTCTCATATTCCTTGATTGATGTTTCCTTACATTGTGTTTCCTTTATCTGATATATCGTTTGTGTAGATAAGATTTTTCTTGCACAACAATGATAAGTTTGGAAATATGTATACATATATTCGATTTGCCAATATTTTAACATAATTAACATGTAGTGGATATCCTGCCATCTAGGGGAGGGGTGGGGAGTTGGGGGGAAAATTTTGTAACAGAAAGCTATGTAAGGGTTATTGTTGAAGAATTACCCACACATATGTTATACAAATAAAATAAAATTAAATTAAAAAATTAAATTAAAAAATTAAAAAAATGAAATGCAAAATAGATATTGTTATTACAATAAATTTTAAAAAGTTTTGTGTAGACAAAATCAATGCAACCAAGATTAGAAGGAAAACAGAAAGCTGGAAAATAATTTTTACAGTCAGTATTTCTGATAAAGGCAGTTGAATTTATAAAACTACAAGTTATTCCCCAATTAATAAATGATTAAAGGACATGAACAAGCAGTTGTCTGATGAAGAAAGTAAAACTATCAGTAGTCATATAAAAATGCTCTAGTTCACTATTGATGAGAGAAATACAAATTAAAACAATTATGGTATACCACCTCACACCTATCAGATTGGCTAATCTGACAGAAAAGGAAAATTATATATTATAAATTGGAGCTCTCATGTATTGTTGATAGAGTTTGTGAGCATTCTAGAAAACAATTTGGAATTGTGCCCAAAGAGCAACCAAACTGTGTATATCCTTTAATACAGCAATATCATTATTAAGTCTATATCCCAAAGAGATCATAAAAATTTGGAAAAGGACCCAACTGTACAAAAATATTCACAGAAACTCTTTTTGTGGTAACAAAGAATTAGAAATTGAAGATTTTGGAAAAACCTGGAAAGACTTACATGAACTGATTGTACAGCAAATTGTGTGATGATCAGCAATATGATGATAAAAGACAATTCCAAAAGACACAGAATGGAAAATATTATCCACATCCAGAGAAAGAACTATGGAGTCTGAATGCAGATCAAAACATACTATTTTCACTTTTTCTTTTTTTTCTTTCTTCTGTTTTTTTTCCTTTTTTTGTTCTGATTCTTCTTTCATAACATGACTAACATAGAAATATATTTAATATGCTTGTACATGTATAATAAGATGTATCACATTGCTTACTGTCTTGGGGAGAGAGAAAGAAAGAAGAAAAGAAGAAAAAAGGAGAGAAATATTTTGAACTAAAAATCTTATAAAAACAAATGCTGAAAACTATCTTTACATGTAATTGGGAAAAATAAAATAGTATTAAGTGAGAAAAGAAATAATGAGCAGGATGCTTTCAGAAAAACTTGGAAAACTTACCTGATGTTATGGATGCAAAGTGAAATGAGCAGATCAATTATATCCAATAACAGCAATATTGTACAATGATTAACTGTGAATGGCATAGCTATTCTCAGCAATACAATGATCTAGGACAATTTTAAGTACTCATGTGTAGATCAAAACTTACTTTTAAAAATAATTTTTAATTTATGGAATAAAACATACATTCCCATAACATATACTGAAATAAATAAAAAGATGATTATACAGGAAGATGCAAAAAGGGAGAGACAGAGAGAGAAAGAGACAGAGAGATAGAAAGAGACAGAGACACACACACAGAGAGAGAGAGAGAGAGAGAGAGAGGGAGGGAGGGAAGGAGACAGACAGACAGACAGAAAGACAGACAGAGAACCTAACTGGAATCAGAGAGCCACTCAAGTCAACAACAGCACACATTTACCAAGTGCCAGGCCTTGTGCTAGTTGTTGGGGATGTGAAGACAAAAAGAAAAACATCTTGTCATTAAGAAGTGGATATTCTGTGGGAGAAATGAAGGGAGGGAGCATCATGTATAATACATGCTCAAATAAACAAATAAGGAAACACAAAGTAATATAAAGTGAATTACATGAGGTGAAAATGTATAACAACAGAGGATGCTAGGAAAGTCCTCTTGTAGAAAGTACCACTTGAGCTATGCTTGAAAGGAAGCTAGGGATTCTACAATGCAGAGGTGAGAAGAACTATATTACAGATGTGGTGAGCCACTTGTGCAAAGGCACAGAGTAGACATTGTGTATTCTGTGTATATAGTAGATCAGCTAGCAGACAAAATAGGATTGTAAAGGTAGGTGAGTGTCATGGTGTATAATTTTAAACGCAAGGCTGAGACATTTATATCTTATCATAGAGCTAATAAAGAGCCAAGGAAACAATTCTTTTCTATTACTAAGATTACCCAAGAAGTTAGAAGTAGATATTGGCTAGAGCTATTGGGGCTTACCTCACTGGAGGTCTCATAAAGATCATTCAGTGTGGTGATTAGTCTGCAAACAAATGAAAAGCCATCAATATAGCTTTGAGCCACAAAGATTTCCATTTGAACCCCAGCTCTGCTGCAAGATTTTTGCCCTTTAACACGTAAGAACCTCAGTTTGCTCATTTATAAAATAAGAGCATTAGATGATCTTAGATGAGATCGTTCCTTCCAACTCAAAATCCTCTTCTGTAAAATACCCATTTTTAAAATAGTGGTCCCATCAATGGACTTAACTCACCTTTCCAGTGTGACTGAGAAGACTATAATAAAGCAGTCACTTCCTTGTGTGGAAAGAGACATGGAGCCACAGAGTCGGGGCTCCAGTAGCAAATTAGGCTGAGGATTTGTATGTTAAACAAGGTTAATTCCATCCATTAGCCAAAGACATTTTCAAAGCAGCTGGCACCAGAGGATTGTGCAATTAGTGCCTTTGTATTAGTGGATGTCGGCATTGGGCCAAAACTTCGAGAGGAGGGGGGATGAAATTTATACTCTCTTCATGATATCATCAAAAGTAAATGAATTATGAAAACAAAAGCACCAATATAAAGCTGCCAGTACTAATTATTGGGTAGGACAGAAAGTTCACCATAAACACTGAGATAAAGATAAGAGTAGAGTGTGAGACTCATTCCTGTCTGCAGATGAATGACTTTAGTCAAGAGGCTGCTGTTTCAGTTTTCAGATAAACACCATATCCTTGACACCAAATGAATATCCCCTCACATCATAAGCTGTTTTGTTTTGGTATGTTAGCCTCAATGAAATCCCAATCTGTATTTTAATGATATTGAGAAACTCGGAATCATTGAATGATTGTAACAGGACTTTCATTCATTCATTTAACAAGTACTATTACTTTTTGAGTGGAGAGTTCTATCCTTGGAGCTGAGGTACATATAAAGTTCAGACAAGACACCAACACTGCCCACATAGAGGCACATATTCAATTCAATTCCAAGAACATGGAAGTATCTACTGTACATATGGAAGTGTGGGGAAGGAGAGCAATGGGGAGCTACAAAATTTGGATATGGCATACTCATGCTGTCATGCATGAGGACAGGAAAGTGCCCTGGACAGTTTGCCTGACATGTGTGTTCTGGTTGGGGAACTTCCTGTAGAATATAAAGTCTGTGCTCTCGCCACTTCCAGTCAGATGTATTGGTAAAGAGCATGCTCAGACAGATTCTTCTGTTTAGTCTCTACATGTCTCTTCTCCCTTCTCCCTATGACCCAAGCCTCCTCTGAAGAGAACTGGTCACTGGACAGCAAGAGTCACCCATTCAATAGACCTTAACAAGAAAGACTACTTCAGCTCTTACTCTCTTTTCCACTTTTCTGGATGCTCTTGAACTTCCTATAGGGTATGATTTCCTCTTAGCCCTCTCCCCTAAAAGTTTACACATGGTAGATGCTTCCACATGATAGCACAAGTTTTACTGATCAATACAAATACTATATTTCCAATTACCTCTTCAGTTTTGTGGGGTTTTTCCTAAGTACATATAATCAATAGTGATTCTGAGATGGTTTTTCTAATTTTGTCAGCTTCCTCATGGACTTGAGAAATGTGAAGTTATTGAAAGGTGAGGGTGATTAGTAGTAAAAAGTGATTTCTTCAACTATAACCTTCTTGGAGGAAATAATCACTGCCAGAAGCATAAATCAAGCATTCCTAGCTAGCCAGAACATAGGGACCTCAAGTTATTTACTTGGATAGTACAAAGTTGAGATGAAGTTGAAAGACCAGTTTTACAATGTATTCATGTCACAAATGTATTTCATGTTTTGATATTTTGACTATGTCTTCTAGAAGAACATGCTAGAAATTAGGAATTTCTATTTCATATTTGAACTCTATATGTCTTTTGTGTTTTGAGCATGTTTTTTGTGGTAGGGAAATTAAATGGTTCTATACCTTCATATATTCTGTACATTGAATATTTTTGTAGCAAGATCACAATATTCCTTTTTTTGAGAAAACCTTAGTCATGAGCCAAACATAAGTTTTGTTTAGGAGATTTTTCCTCAGAATTCCTGAGATGAGGAGCTAATGAATCAGAGAACATGAGAAAAGATCTGACCCCCTGTCTTTAGAATCCATGTTTTTTGAGGATTGAATCTTATAAATGTAAGCCTAGAGCAAGAACAGAATAGTTGAAATGGGTGTCTCAGATTCAATGACCAAGGGGTCATTCCTACTCTAATACACAGCTTATATAACAAATTTTTGCTGTTTTTCTTTTAGGACATCATATAGTTAAAAAATATATAAAATAATGTCCTTTATTTTTCTCCATTCCAATTCACACGAGGGAAGTCTCAGAATCTGAAAGGAAACATGCAGAGGTAGGGGCATGGGAAAACATGAAAAGGGAACATGTACTTATACTTTTCTCAGTCCCAGGTGCATGGCAAACATAAGAAGTTTCAGTTGCTGGACTGGAGGTAAGACCATCTGAGTCTCATATTTAGTGTAACAGTCTTCAGGATACAGTAAGTAAAGTGATGGTTCTCAGGGATGGTTCTTTGAAAAGGCCATCATCATTGTTGGCACACATGGATTTCACCAGCTCTCTGATTCCCTTTATAACTGGTCAGGATGTTAAAGGATCTAAAAATGTTTGTGAAGTTCTATGGTTACATAAGTCTTAGTTATTACTATCGATTATTCTTAATCATTAGTAGAACTACAAAATTCTTAGGCTCCTTCACACTAGGGCAGTTCACTAAAGTAATCAAGGGTGATGAGCTTTCAGAGGGTATCCTGGGTTTTACCTCAAGTGTGTCTTATTCGTTTACCATATTTCATGTTACAAGCTAGGAAATGGATAGTGACCAGTCAGTGAAGGAACCCAGATGTGTAAACATGGGATACAGGAATTTCTAGAAAAGGGAAAGATGAAAATTCTAGTTTAGAAGAGGGGAAAGTTGAAAGCAGAGGGGTCCTGTAACAAGTGAGCATTATATAACTTATAAGGGTGATCAACCAACCAAACCAAACAAAATATAACAAAAATAATGCAAAGAAAGGTAAAAAGTGTTATGTAAGTCTGAAGGAAAAGACTATCAAAAGAGTTTCTGGAACAAGGCTAAAATCTGCTGACTTAGATGATGGTAATAGTCTTAATGACAGTGATGATAAAACTTAAATTTATCAAGTTTTAATGGAGATTTCAGAAATTACTGAGAGCCCAGGATTTGTGATTCAAAAGGACAGATATTTCTTTTCAGTGATTCACATTTATACAACTTTTCAAGATACTTTTATATATGCTTTCTTATTTACCTCCCATGACAACCCTAAGAAGAGATCAGAAATATGTTATTGTCTCCATCCCACAGATAAGAAAACTGAGGCCTAAGGAGAGATGTACCCCCTGATATTTGCATACCAAATCTGCTTCCACATGCTTTCCATAGAACACCAGATAATTGTCCAGGAATATGTCAATTGCTTGGTGCAAATCCATCTCCACTCCAGGAAAAGCAGTTTCAAGTGCCTGGACCTGATGTGTTGGTGACATTGCTGTTCTACAGAGACAAGGCTTAAAATGAGGAATAAAATCAGTGACATAGCAAATTATTTTGAAAGGAAGCAGAATGAGTCTAGTCTATACTAAAACTGGGGATTTGGAAAATGAGTGGTTAGTGTTACAATACATTATTTTGAAAACATTTAGTAACAGGTACCAATTGTTTTCAAAATAGTCAGTTGGTAAATTGGATTCATCTCCTCTCCTACCTAACTACCCCAGCCCAAACTAGTTTTGTGTGTAGGTACATTCTCAGTATGTGAGCATTCATTTCTGATAAATCCCAAGTTGCTTAGATGTTGTGGAAGGGTAAAGGGCAGGTGTTGGCACTGGAATGAATCATAAGGAGACCATGCAAAATGGCATAAGAAAAAAGAACTGGATTTGGTTTTGCTAATTCTTCATTCTCATCACTCTCAATCCTCTCACCCCAAAAGTTTCAACTTAATTCCACCCAGACCCTCTGTGGAATCATCTGGAATGCCTACTCCATAGGCAACAAACTTCCCTTCATCTTAAATATTTTTCTCTCCCCTATTTCCATCTGCAAGATCTTACTAAATCTGACTTGAAGAGTTTAAAATGGGAGAGATCTCAGACTCCTTCTTGTCCAAATTTCTCATTTTACCAATGAAGAAACTTAAACTAGGGGTAGGGGTGAAGGTTAAATAAATTACCCAAGTTCACACACATAGTAAGGATCAGAAATAAGCTTTTAACCTAGGTCTTCTAACTCCAGAGTATTACTCAATATTACAGATTTGTCCTTACATAGACATAGGATAGCTATAGTATTATTTCTCTTTTTCTCATATTATAAGTTCATTAAAAGAATGTATGTGATCATATTAAAGGACCATCAAACTTAATTGAAGAATCTAATACTGTCCCCCATGTATATTTAACTAGAAGATTCTCTTTAGGAAATTCATTAGTTTCTTCAAAATTTTGGAAATAATGTTCAGACAATTGAAAAACCATTGTGACCTGCTCTTGCTTGTCTATGCTAGTAAGAGATACAGTGTGATTTGGATTAAAACAAAAAAGAATCACTCATTACCAAAATCACTCGAAGTTTTGACTACATCATTAGTACAAAATAACAGGAGTTTATTCTTACCCTCCTCTCTGAACTACTAGTTTTCCATTCCATCTACCTCTTCATACATACCTCTTCAAACATGCATAGTTCGCCATGATGCTACTATGACTGCTGCCCATGGAGATTATCCAGGTAAGATGAAATATGTAAAGGAAAATTACTGGACAAGGCATGAAAAAATCTGGAGCCTATCCCTTTTTCTCATGCGTTCACTCTATGATCTTAGACAAATCACTTTTCCTCCATGAGCCTGTTTCCTCCTCTATAGAACTAGGGGTATAGACTAGATGACTTCTAAGGTTTCCTCTAACTCTGAAATTCTCTGACTCTATTGAGATAATTTTGTGGGAACCTTCCCAGCCTGCTTTGTGAAGTTCATCCAGCCTGGAGTCACAAGAATACTTCATGAGACTGTGAATGAGTAAGTGGAAGAAAAAATGAGGACCAGGGTTTTCAATGGGGAATAAATGGATTCATTGTAGACTCAATAAGGATGATGAATAACTGGTATGCAAAAACAAGTCAATAGTAGACATGTGAGCAAGAACATCTTCAGAATCCTTGCTTCATTTTTGCACATGTTTTATGCACACAGCAGAATTGTAATGATTGTGATGTACATTTTGTCTTTGGTCCCCCAAGACTATTACTGTAGAAAACAATCAAATAGCTGTCTGTTAGTGGTCAACTAAAATTGCAAGTGCCCAAAAGAATCCAAGGCATGTGGATAGAGAAAGAAAGAAAAAGGCAAGTCACACCACAACTGACTACATTATGCTTTAGAAGTAGAAGACCTAGACTCAAATCCTCTCTCTAGTCTTTACTACTGGTGTTATTCTAAGAAAGTTACTTTTATCTCTCTGAAACTGTTTCTCCATCAGTGAAATGGGGATAATATTTGCACTACCCATCTCACAGATTTGTGAGCAAAGAGCCTTGTAAATCTTGAATTATTAAATAGATAGAAATTATTTTCTCACATGAAGGACAATTGAACAAAACAGGAAAATGTCTTCTAATTTTCCAACTTTTATTTTTAGTGGGCTTACAAGAAATGGGCTTATCACTAAAAAACAGAGAAGCAAGGGCTTTCTCTATTGAATGGTCCTGGGATCATCTGTAAAGGAAGAATTAAGTTCTGAATAAATAAATCATCAGGTTAATTCTCAGGAAAATTCTCTTTATTTTCTTCTAAACTATAATCCAAGGGAATCAATTCTGGATAAGTCAATTTCTTTGTTCACTGTTTGTACTATTTTTAAAAATGAGACAATTATCAGAAATCAATCAACCAAACATACATAACAAAGAGTAAAATCCTACTACAAACCCTTAACTTTTCATAAATTGATCAAATAAATTAACTAGGAAATAGAAATACTTTTGCTCCATGTCCCCTTCCTGGACTTTATGAAACTTCATATCTTCTGAAGCTTTAATTAATCTTGCCCTCTCATTCTTACCTATTTTTCCTTCTCTCATCTCCTCATTCTCACCTTCATTTCTTGGTCTGTAAAATAGAGATAAGAATTGAATGGTAAATTAGGTTTCTTCTAGTTCTAATCCCATGATTCTATCATCTAATCTCACATAGCCATGCCTCCTAGAGATAATTGTTCACAGAAGATGCACCATACAGCTAAGCACCAACTATGAAAAATACCATGCTTGGTGACGAGATAAACACAAAGTATTAAAGAAAAATTTGCTGCCCTTGGAATTTACTCTCTAGTACTGTGAAAAAGATGATAACCTGGACAATTTTAATGCACAGTATTACCTAATGACTGAATTAGAGTGGAGAAGGATACAGTGTTGTATGATGTCCAAGGATGAAACTTATTAAAGATTTAAAGGATGAGGGAAGGAGTGAGTAGTTCAACAAATGAAGAATGTGAAGGATAACATTCCAAGAATAGGGAAAAATGAGAAGGAAGGCACAGGGACAGAAGAGCACATGGCATATCTGGGGGCCAAATCATCTAATTTGTCTGAAGTTAAAAGTGAATGGGGGAGAGTAATATGACACTGAGGTTGGAGAGATAGTGAGAGCCAATTTGTGGAGAGCTTTGGATATCTAACAAAGTCTGTTTGTGCTTTAATGGCCAAAATGTTGCTTGACTAGTCAGAGCTAAATAAGTCTCTATAGATTTTCTAAATTTAAAATCATTTTTAAAAAGAGACAGAGAGAAAGAGAGAGAGGCAGAGACAGAGAGACAGGGAAGGAAGGAAGGAAGGAAGGAAGGACAGAAGGAAGGAAGGAAGGAAGGAGTAATTTCATCTAGCCCATCCTCAAGCAGTACCTGTTTCCTTCACTTCCTCTCCCACTTGCTCCAGAAATACAATCATGTTATGTGTGTGCACACACACACATAGAACTTGGGGAAAAAAATCATAGACTCTCAGAGTTGAGAAGAACCTCAAAGATCATGCATTCAACCCCAATCTGTGTGAGAAATGCTTTTATAGTGTTCCTGGCAGATGTTTGGTTAGCCTCCCTTCATTTTAAAGACTGTTTTTTCCTCAGGTCAGAGAATGGGCTTCTTCTACACTGCCAGTAGCAAGCTGTTTCACTTTGGCATGGCTTTGTTTATTGAATTTTTCTTTACATCCATTCGAAATCTTATTTCCCTGTCATTCTTATCCCATCAGTCTTGATTCTGCCCTCTGGAACCAAGTAGAACAAATTTAATCAGTCTTCCACTTGATTTCCCTTCAAAGCCTAGAAGACAGACTTCATGCCCATCCTAAACATCTACAATGCTTTCCTTGAATCTTCTTATTATCTACATCCCCAGAACTCCACACTTCCTACTGGACCCACTCTGGCTGATCACTATCTTTTCTCAAAAGCCCAATTTTAACTCAGAGTCTCCATTGGTACCTAGGGAAACTTGGCCAAACCTTTTCTCACCTCTCCTCAAGCTAGTGGCTCCAGGTGAGATAGAAAGCTTGGATTGCCAAGCCCAGAAACACAGCAAGGAAGTAAATGGCTCCAGCAGCACCCTGCCTTGACAGAGCACTCTTTGTTTATTGTGCCTCAGCATCCTACCCAATAATTAGTATTGGCAGCTTTATATTGGTGCTTTTGTTTTGATAATTCATTTGCCTATGATGACATAATAAACGGAATATTGATTCAATCCCTTCTTTCCTTGGCTGGAGGCCCACATCAACTCATAAAAATAATAAAAGGGAAAAAAATAGCTAATTGCAGGGAGCTGCAAGACAAGCCAAGAGCTTTGGAATTGACTGTTTTGATAACGGCAGGGCAATGCAGCTCAGTCATTGGTGCGGCTGGCCATGCCTGTCTCCTTATATGCCTCTTGCCTACCCCAAAGCATCATCTTATGGATACCAGCCCTGGCTTCTCTATCACTAGAAGCAGGATTGAAGCTGTAGACACTGAGGGTGGAGTCCCAGTTCCAGCCCTGAGGAAAATCTACCAGAAGCTTGTTGAAAGATGCAGTATCAAATGAATTACTTGCTTCTTTGGGCTGACTTTGATATTTATTGGTTCAAATTGCCTGGGTGACTCACTCTTACTCAAAGTTTTCACGGCCCATTTTCATCTTGACATGTGGGGAAGCTGACGTGACGCAGGGTAATGAATGGGTTTACAGAAGATCAAACTGAAAAAGGAGAAGCAAGGCCTGGGGTAATTATAGGCGAGCATGTATATTTTCACATAATCTAAAAAGGCAATTCATAAAGCTGATAATATGATAATGAACTGATTAGCAGTGCCAAGAAAGTTTAGCTATTTGGGAGCTGTCTTTCTGGGGAAGGAAAGGCAGGAGGAAGGGGAGGGCTGATTTGACAAATAGCCATCCTGAAAATTGTTGTTTTAGATTTCCTCCAAAAATGATCTGTGATAAGGTAAACCCTAATTCAAATCAGCTCCTCCCTCTAGTATTATTTTCACAAAGTTCCAAGGGTAGAGGGCAGATTTTTTTCTTTAAAGGTCAGAATGGGTCAGAGAAAGCAGATTTTTTTTTCATTATTAAGTTTCTTGAGATTTGATGCTCACTTGAGGACAAAGTGGAGCTAGGTTTGATTTCATCTGGGAAAATCATAGACACTTAGTAGAGACCTATGTCTTGATAGAAGATCACATTGCTGGACTTAGGATCAAATAATCAGAGAATTCAGGGGTTGGAGATAGCAAAATTCTTATCTTCCTGTTCCATATCTTTCCACAAATGGTCCTCTTTATATGAATTGAAATACTATGTACCTCTGTGTCTTGTAATCCCTTAATTCAGGGGCCACTTCTTATACTAAACCTTCATTGTTCTTTATACCCCAATGGTTAATCCTTTCTTCCTTCTGAATTACCTTATATATATGTGATGTTGATTTAAATAATGTGATATTGATTCAAATTTATGGATTGGCTCTAAAGACGTTAATAACTAACTCTGTCTATGTTACAGATGTGGAAACTTGGGCCAAGGAAGGTAAACAAACTTGTTTAAAATGACACAGATTAGTATGTAAAAAAGTCCAGCCTTCTGAATCCAAATTCTTTCTACTTCACCATGATATTAGTAAAAAATGAATGCAAATTAATCTCTCTTTGAGATGATAATGATATCAGGAGGAGAGGGTTTCCTTCAAAAGGAAAAAAGAAAATTATCCTGATTTCAAAATAAAATAAATACTGTGATAGAAGATTAAGGAGAAAATATAATAGAAAGAATGTTGGATGCCACATTAATGAGCTCCTCCTTCCTGTCATCACCAAAAAGAGAAAGAAGAAAATGTATAAGCTATAGAAGAAGAGAAATGAGTCCAGTAGCTTAATGGACTCATAGGAACAGAGAAGCCAAAGACCAAATTTTTGTTCATAACTGGTTGAACTCAATGGAGAAGATATCATCCTATCCATGGCTAGATCTCTCCAATCTAATCTAGAAATCCAATCTCTACCTTAGCAGCATTTGAATTCTCTTAGATATAAGACATTCCATGTATAAATGAAAGACTTATGTGGTTGAAGTCAACAATTAGTCCACTTATATTTGTGTGTCATGGATATTTTGGACTGGTTCTATTTTCTTTATGTCTCCAACTACATGGATAAATCATCATATCACCTTTCTGATAAAAAAAATAACTACCCATTTTACACATTAAGAAATTAAAAAACATATAGTCATATGAAAAGGTGCTCCAAATCACTATTGATCAGAGAAATGCAAATTAAGACAACTCTGAGGTACCACTACACACCTGTCAGATTAGCTAAAATGACAGGAAAGGATAATGACAGGTTTTGGAGGGGATGTGGGAAGGCTGGGACACTGATGCATTGTTGGTGGAACTGTGAACAGATCCAGCCATCTGGAGAGCAATTTGAAGCTATGCTCAAAAAGTTATCAAACTGTGTATACCCTTTGACCCAGCAGTGTTTCTATTGGGCTTATATCCCAAAGAAATCATAAAAGAAGGAAAGGGCCTCACATGTGCAAGAATGTTTGTGGCAGCTCTTTTTGTAGTGGCTAGAAACTGGAAACTGAATGGATGCCCATCAATTGGAGAGTAGCTGAATAAATTATGGTATATGAATGTTATGGAATATTATTGTTCTGTGAGAAACGACCAGCAGGGTGACTTCTGGAGAGACTTGCATGAACTGATGCTGAGAGAGGTGAGCAGAACCAGGAGATCGTTGTTCACGGCAACAACAATACTATATGATGATCAATTCTGATGGACATGGCGCTCTTCAACAATGAAATGCTTCAAACCAGTTCCAATTGTTCAGTGAAGAAAGCCATATACACCCAGAGAGAGGGATGTGAAATGTGGACCACAACGTATCATTTTCATGCTCTCTATTGATGTTTGCTTGCATTGTATTTCCTTTATCTGATTATTCTTTCTTGTAGATACAATTTTTCCTGTACAAAAATGATGTGTGGAAACATGTGTACATATATTCGTTTTGTCAAGTATTTTAACATAATTAACATATAGTGGATATCCTGCCATCTAGGGGAAGAGTGAGGAGTAGGGGGGAAAAATTTGTAACAGAAAGCTTTGTAAGGGTTAATGTTGAAGAATTACCCATGCATATGTTTTGTAAATAAAAAGTATTAATAAAAAAACGAAAGAAATTAAAAAACAAAGAAATAAACTCATTTTTTAGAGTCATACTAAGATTTTGGGATTCTAAAAAGAGAGTTCTTACTGCTTTATTACTGCAGACTTTAGTCTCAGTTCTGCCGTTAATTTGTCTGAGCAAATCTTTTCACTCTCTAGTCTTCATTTTTCTCAATTGTAAAATGAGGGGTTGATAGAAATGACCTCTAAGTTCCTTTACAGAGCTTACATTCTTTTCTTTAGATAACATTAAATTATGACACATGTCTTGAGTGAAGAAATTGAAGCCCATAGAGATAATATATATATTTATTTTACTTAGAAATGTAAACATGAGAAGAAAAGTTTTATTTCTTTCAAAATAAATAGCTATAGTTTATTTATATGGAACTAAATAAATTGTTTTCTATTCAGTCTTGGGCTCTCCTATTCTTCTCCCTGCAAAGTTTTTTCTCTTTCCCTTCCTCCCATCCATCTCTTTCTTGCCCTAGTCCCCATGTGCTTTCTTAGAGATCTCATTAGTTCTAAGGGTTCAAACTTCCTATTCCCAGCCCCAGTTTCCAAGGATTTCTCCTAAGTTTCACATGCTAATTATATATCTCCGCTTGGTTATTGTAAGGGTGTCTTTAATGTAAGCTGTTCAAAATGTTATTCTTTATATTTTCTGTCACACATTAAAAATTCCCTATTTATTTTGAAGACACCAATATCCTCTCAGGACAACTACTAGATGGTACAATGGATAAAACTCTAGGTCTCAAGTGAGGAACACCTGAGTTCACATCTGGCTTCAGACACTTAGGAGTTGTGTCACCCTGAGTTTTCAGATGAGTTTTCTCATCTGTTAATGAACTGAAGAAGGAAATGGAAAACCACTCCAGGATCTTTGCCAAGAAAACTCTAAATGGAGTCACAAAGAGTTAAGACACAACTGCAAAACAACTCAACAACCATAACAAACATCCTCTCAGTTATCTTAGTTCATTAGGTTCACATTATCATTGACTTTTACCTTTCTCTCATTTCTCATATATAATCAGTTGCCAAATCAAATCACCAAGCATTTTAAGTACCTACTATGTGTAAGGCATTGTGCTAATCACTGGGAATGCATTGTAATGAGAAAATACAGAGGGAGAGAGAGAACATACTTATATGGAGAAAATCAAAAGAGTCAGGAATCAGTCCTGGAGAAGAATGAAGACTTTCCTTAGAATGAAGAGTCTGGGGAGGAACTGACCAATAACGGGCTAGGACAATAGGAGTAGAGTGTTTTGCTAGTGAGAAGGTGAGAAATGGAGTGAATTAAGAGTAAGCAGGATCCTTTGTCATGGTGGAGGAAGTCTGGAGAATTCATTCTGCAGAGCAATGATAACCATGTCTCATCAATTCTACTACTATAATACTTCTTATATTCTTTATATTAACAGCTCTCTTCAGATCCTCATCTTCTGTACCCTGAACTATGGTAGAGAAAGTAGTAGACATGGGATTTCATTAATACAGGAAATTACAAAATTCTCTTTACTAACTCAGGTTAATACTTTTCCTCTCTCTCACAATCGTTGAGAATTGTGTAGACTGCTAAGAGTTTAAGTGACTTGTCTCTAATAACATTCTCTTTTGCGTTGAAAGTGAGAATCATACACAGTTTTTTCCTGGCTGTTAGGCTGGTTCTCTAACTACTTCCACGAATTCATGTTCAGTGTCCTAGTTGATCCCTGTCCTCTCCAATACATTATCCTGCCAGTGGGCAAGAGTCTACCTAAAACAGATTTGACCACGTCACTACCCTGCTTGAGAATCTTCAGCGTTTCCTTATTTCTTATGAGACAAAAATAGAAATCTAGCCTGATTTTTAAGTCTTGCCACAATGTTTCCCACCCACCTTTGCAGTTTTATTATATTTGATTCTCCTTTGCAACAACAAAACAGATTACAGAGCATGCTACCTTTCTATGAAGTTTTCCCTGATCTAACCAGTCAGTATTCTCTCAAAAGTTTCTTCATATTTCTTCAACAATATTTGCATGAATTGTATATTTTGTTTCTCAAGGAAAATATAAATTCCTGGTAAGCAGGGAGGGATCGTTTTGTTTTTTTAACTATATCCCATCCCCTAGGCCAAGATTTTATACATGGGAGGCAGTTAATAAAGACTATCTGAATGTTTTTAATTTTATAGGAATGGGTGCTTTCTCAATCAATAAGGATTGTCCTTCTCTAAAAGTTAGTATACATTCATCATGAATTGCTATGGACAAAAACTTCATTACTGTGCAACTAACCTGGTGATATGACTTTGCAAATTTAGTTTTGTTAGTTCTTAGTTCTCAGATAATATCCAAGCAAAAAGCCCATACTTAAAACCTTTCCAGCTTGGTAATATTAGTGTTTGTGTTTTGCTGACACAGCATTTAAAAATCCAAGTTACCTTCATGTATGTGTGTTTATGAGTGTGAATGTGCATATATGTATGTACATGTATGTATGTGTGCTTTTATATATTTGTGCATATGTATATATTGTGAATATGCATATATATGTTTTTAACTTAAACATCCCCAAAACATTTCCAAATATACAACAGAATACTAGCAGATTATTTATGAAACCATAATTTTTTATTTCGTATCACTTTGTTTAGAGATATAAAATATGCACCCATATATGTAATCAAGCATAAATGTGTATGTATACATATATATAAACATGCATATATATAGTCTCAAATTCTTTTGGTATGGTATACTTTCTTTATTTGTAGTGTCTGTATGAAGGGTAAGTTGAAGTTAAAGAGAGTGGGAGAAAGGATAGTGCCAGTTTCTTCAGCCAGACATTTTTTTTTTGAGTTTTCATCAAGTAGTTTCAGGTGCTTTTGATTTCTAGAGGGATGGAAAATACCAACCTCCACTTCAGGAGGAGAGCTGGAAGTATCCATGATGTCTCTATCCCCAGCTTGCTACAGACTATAAAGAACTTTCCCTTGGGTGAGATATAGGACTCTGCATTGAACTGAACTTTCTGGTTTCCAATGGAAGAACTTCTTTACCCTTTATTGTCAGCTATACATTCTCCTATGTAAACTTCCTCTAGTTGCTTTTTGCTATTGATTTATATAAATGGATTTCTTTGTTTATTCTTATGTGTGGTTACTGTAGAACTGGTATTTGGTGGAAAAGGAGTCAAGCCTTGAATTGGAAGTTTGAGATCCTGCTTCCCTTAATAATGAATAGTGATCAGAAGTTAGTTTGAACTTGAAAACCACATTCCCTAGATTAATAATATTTAAAGGATTAGCTAAATATAATTCTAGCCCAGTTACTCCATTCTCTGGGGAAAACAGAATAGCCAAGCATCTGGCCCCAATCTTTTGTTTCCCTTCCTAGCAAGAATGAAAGTCTTCCTTGGAGAATGGTTCAGGGAAAAAGACAAGAATAGAGAAGTTTATTCTGTCTCCCTCTGAACCATACAATGATACCACCATACATGTGGGGAGATAGCCTGGCTACATATATATTCTATACACTATTTTCAAAACTATCCTGCTTGTCTGTGCTTCCTTTGCAATTTATTTGTAATCTCTTCTATGTATTAAAAAATTTATTTCAAAAGCCCTCTTTTTTATCATATCAGTATTGCTATCCACTCTTCCACTTCTAATTTTTTTAAAAGGGGAAAAATGTTCAAAAGAAGCAATTAAGCAATACAAATCCATAAAGGGGCTCTGTCTAAAAATACATATTTTTTCCTGTCACCTCTCTATTAGGATGCAGATAACATGTTTCATCATAGGCAATTTGGAGACATATTTGTTCCTCTGAGTTCTTACGTCTTTCACAAAATTGTTTTTCTTTGCAATGTTGTTCTTATATAAAATGTTCTCCAAACATTAATGCACTGTTGGTAGAGCTGCAAACAATCCAACCATTCTGGAGGACAATTTGGAACTGTGTTCAAAGAACTATAAAACTGTGCATACACTTTGATCCTGAAATGTCTCTTCTAGGTCTATATCCCAAAGATATCCCCCCAAAAGAGCAAAGGATCTATTTGTACAAAAATATTTACAGCAGCTCTTTTTGTGGTGGTTAAGAATTGAAACTAAGATGTCCATTAATTGGGGATGACTAAACAAGCTGTTGCATATGATTATAATGGAATATTATTGTGGTATAAGAAATGACAAGCAGAGTGACCAGAAAAATCTGGAAAGATTTACATGAACTGATGCAAGATTTCTTATTGTCATATTAACTCATTTCTATTTGCATTATTCTAGTTTTCAGAGATCACAGTTCTTGATTAAAGTTTACTAACTTCTTTTCTAAGCTACTAACTTTCCTGATTCTTTCTTCTAGAGTTTTTATTTTATTTTTAAAAAATATTTTCTTTCAATTCTTCTAGGTATTCAAGTAGAACTTGGGAAGAATTCCTTTCTTTCCTTTGCATCTCTGTTTGTAGTTATTGACTTACTTTTTTTAGGTGATCTCTAGATTTTCAATAATTTTCATGCTATTCTTCATTAAAAACTTTTCATCTCCTTAGCTTTAATAACAATAAAAATGAATAATGGTAATAACAACTAACATTTATGTAGTGCTTACTATATGCCAGGCATTTGCTCAACACTTTACAAATATTATCTCATTTGGTCCTGCATCAACTCTGAGAGATGGGGAAATTGAGGCAGACAGAAGCTAAGTGACTTGCCCAGGTTCACAAAGAGAATAGATGTGTGAGAGCAGATTTGAACTCAGGTATTTCTGACTCTAGATACAGCATTATATGTGTATATATTCCTCTTCAAATGATATAATGTAGATTTGGAGGGATCTCACTATTCTTTTTGCATATTCCCAATATCTACTGCACCAGGTCTTTAGGCTCCAAATAGAGGAATCTTAAAAGATACTGGAATTTCTAGCCTGAACAGAGATTGGATGCTCAGGTCTACTCCAATCAACACCCAAAATTCACATCAGACTGAATAATAATCAAGAAAAACAATGAGAAATTGGAGTAAATGACCTCTGTTATCACAGAACTGTGTGTGTATACTTTGTGTACCCTCCCCTTCTCCCTTTTTACACACTATCAGGATTAGGAGTTTGTGCCCAGGGAAGACTCTTTCCCTTGTTCCATTTTTGGATTAAGTTGTTCACCACATTTTATCTTGATCTGAGATTCCAGTGCTGAGTTCCAATGCTGATACCTAACTCCCACAATTAGTGCCCCTTGAATTTTTGCAGTTCAAATTGCTCAGTTTTCTATGAAATCTTATGAAATTCTAGCACCTTTCAACTTCTGAGAATGATCTACACCACTCTAAGTGTTGCCATACTTTTCTGTTATTTGATGCTCTCAAAGAAACTGATGTGGGTTTACAAAAACATTGGAGCTTTCTTGTAGGGACCCTTCTCTCTTGTTTCTAGAAAGAGATCCCTAGAAGACATAGTATCCCTAGTTCTTTTCTGTTTGAGCTGACAGGCTGTAGACTTGTTTGTCTATTGCTAGCGTTACTAGCATTCTCCTTCCTTATTGCCCATGGGCTGCTGCCTGATAGTGAATGTGAGGTTTGTGGGGAGAAAGAGCACGTATAGTATATACATACAATTCTGGAATGACAGAGTAATTTACTTCAGTTTCTCATTGTTTCTCTTGATCATTATTCAGTCTGGTGCAAATTTCAGGTGTTGACTGGAGAAGATATGGAAGACCTGAGCATCCTATCTCTGTTCAGGAATCTAACTTAGCTAGAAATTCCAGTATCTTCTAAGATTACTATATTTGGAACATAAAGACCTGGTCATCAAATTCTAAATATGCCACTTACTGATTGTCTTTGGACAGATTCCATAATTATTCTGAGTTTCAATTTCCTTATCTATAGAATGAGGTTAATAAAACTTGAAATACTTATGTTTGTGTTATTTTTAGACCAGACCAGTGATTTCATGAGAATAAAGAATTGCTAGTAAAGAATTCTCTCTACTAAAGTAGATCTACACCTGTTCTGCAATTTATACTTTTAGACAGTTATCTGGGGGGGGGGAGGAGGGAGGACATTAAGAGTGTCACAGAGCCAATATGTGTCAGAGGCAGATTATAAACCAATTTTTCCTTACTTCGAGGTTTGCTGTCTATCATACTGTCTCAAGAATATGTGGATTGTTATTATAGAAATCAAAGATAATTTTATCCAGATTATCTCAGGATTTTAGAACTAAAAGTGTCCTTACAAATAGTGTAATCATCTCCCAACCTCCATTTTTTTTGAGATACTGAAATCCAAAATGATCTGTCCAATAATTCATCCAGGAAACAACAGTCAAAACTAACTGCTATTCTTCTAATTCCAATTCTAGTATCCTTTTTCTCTAGAGTTCAATCCCTTCAAGGAATGCAAAAAATATTGGTGAAGCGGTAGAAAAAAGAATCAAGCTAAAGAATACCAAGACACCAGAGAGTTATAAATAAAGGAATCAATAAAAAGTACTTTTTTAAGTACAAAAAGCTATGCTAAATATTAAAAATATGATTTAGCTCTTGAAGTATTTTTATTAAAGCTTTTTATTTGTATAACATATGTATGGGTAGTTCCCCAACATTGATCTTTGCAAAGCTTTCCATTACAAATTTTACCCCCAGTCCCCTCCCCTCCCCTAGATGGCAGGAAGTCCACTACATGTTAATAATGTTGAAATGCTTGAGAAGTTATGCAAGAAAAATCCTATCTACAAGAAAAAAAAAAAAGAATCAGAGAAAGGCAACACAATGCAAGCAAATGTCAATAGAGATCATGAAAATGTTACGTTGTGGTCCATATTTCATTTCCCTCTCTCTGAGTGTATATGGTTTTCTTCAGTGAACAATTGGAACTGGTTTGAGACAATTCTTTGTTGCAGAGAGCCATGTCCATCAGAATTGATCATCATGTAATACTGTTGTTGCTGTGTATGATGATCTCCTGGTTCTGCTCGTTTCACTCAGCATCAGTTCATGCAAGTCCCTCCAGGCCTCTCTGAAATCGTCCTGCTGGTCATTTCTTACAGTAGCTCTTGAAGTATTAAAAAGACATACACATACACACACATATAGATATATATGTAAAATCTTATTTGATCTCCACAATAGCCCAATGAGGTAAGTAATAACATTATCCCATTTTACAGATGAGAAAGCTGAGACTGAGAAAGATTAAGGAAATAGTCCAAGGTCACATAGCTAGTATCTGATGCAGGTCTTCTTGATTTCAAGTCCAATACTTTACCCATTCTTGTAAATTTTCTTTCAAAGAACTCACATTCTAAAAGGGAAAGATAACATAAATAAAAAGTTTTAACACCAAAGCCAACAGAAAGACTTAATGATACAGCAATAAAGCAGATGATAATACATCTTCTTTAATATCACAATAAAATCATATCTACTTCTGGTGTTAAACTATTTGATGTTGCCAAGGAAGGCAGAGAGAGGTGGGAATGTGGTCCTCTAATTGGTTTAGCAAATAAAATTCTCTCCAGCTTTTTACAGATATATATATAACCCTTCTAACTGAATTCTTTCTTTTGGACTGATTCAATATAACTCATCGAGTTTACTGATTATTTTTTGAATGACTCCATTTGTTTTTATTATACTGATGTTGTGACCCACCCCATCTTGAAATGACATCTGCGCATCCTTTCCCTCACCCTTAAGCTCATTAAAGAAAACTGGAGACCAAATCTAATGCACCATTTTGTTTCTGTGAGGGGGTTAACTCTGTTATTATTGGTTGCCATAGTAATGTAAGTACCAATCATCTTAAGCTTACTTAACTAAGATTGGCAGAATTTCATAAGGCACAGTAATATTATCATTTTTATCCCCATTATGCAGATGAGCAAATAAAGGCATCACAAATAATGGATTAGCCCACTGCAAGTCATGCAGAGAACTCTGGTTTAAATTTACCTCCCATAGTTATACAGTTTTATTTATGTTGTGAGTCTCTCCCATCCTCTGGAAAAAAAATCATTGAATATTTAAATTAGAAGAGACCAAACAATATGCCTTATTAAAGCATAATGATCCAGCTAAGAGGATTCCTGGAACATAGAATATGGAATTCCAGGGCTAGAATGACCCACATAATAGAGAGCATAATGCCAGAGTTTTAGGGGAATCTTAAAACATGGAATATTAATGCTGAGAGGGCCTTTTGAAAAGACTTCACAGGTTTTCAGAACTAAAAGGAAGCTTACAATATAAAATACAGTACTCTAGTACTATAAAGAATCTTACAGCATTGAACATTACAAGTTGCAAGGACCTCAGAAATCATCTAATACAGTCTTTTCACTTTATAAGCAAGAAACTCAAATCCAGAAAAGGGATGTGATTTGATAAAATTCACAAAATGCAACAAAAAAGGAAGCATAGAATCTAAGCCTCCTAATTAAATCTCTCTCTCTGTCTTTCTGTCTGTCTCTTTCTCTTTCTTTGTATGTCTCTCTCTCGTTCTCTCTATCTCTCTTTTGTTCTCTCTGTATCTCTTTCTCTGTCTCTCACTATCTCTGTCTCTATCTCTGTTTGTCTTTGTCTTTGTCTCTTTCTGTGTGGATATGTGGGTGTGTCTTTCTTGCTCTCTCTCTCTTTCTCTCTCTCTTTCTTGTTTTCTGTCTCTGTCTCTTTTTCCTCACTCACTATTCTAAAGATAAAATGTCATAAAATCAGAGTTTGAAGGGATCTAACCAACCATTTGGCCTAACCCAGATATGTTCAAGAATCTTTTCATCAATAAAAAGGCATGCAGGCTTGGAGAACTGAGTTTACAGGTTCATGGGGGGGGGTATTTTATTTTTTTTGTCCCATCAAGTATTTTGGGGGGAATACATGGAAATTTTGTTGAATAAATTTCTTCCTTCAATGTAAATCAGCAAGTTTTTTAACTGATAGTTTTTAAATTGCTTGAGGCAGATTGAATAACTTGCCCATTTCACACAATACTCATATGTCAGAGATAGGCTATTCTCATTGACTCTAAAATTGATCCTCTATCATTAGACAAAGATGTTTCTCCAAATTCACATTCAGACTTCTTACATTTGCTGTCAGTCAAGTTCTAATGCCACCAATCATTCCATTCAATTATTTCTTTTTTTTTTTTTTTTTTTTTTTGCTGAGGCAATTGAGGTTAAGTGACTTGCCCAGGGTCACACAGCTAGGGAATGTTAAGTGTCTGAGACCAGATTTGAACCCAGGTCCTTCTGACTTCATGGCTGGTGCTCTATCCACTGCGCCACCTAGCTGCCCCCATTCAATTATTTCTTGAAAATTATATAGGGGTAAAAAGAGATTCCCTTGGGTTACCTCTACTATGCAGAATTTATTCTTCTCTCTGTCTCTGTCTCTGTATCTCTCTGTCTCTCTGTCTCTGTCTCTCTCTGTCTCTGTCTCTCTCTCTCTCTGGCTGTCTCTGTATGTCTGTCTGTCTTTCTTTATCTTTCTGTGTCTGTCTCATTGATTACGGGCCTTCATGTCAGAAATTAAAAAAAAAAAAAACAAAGAATTTCTTCTTAAGGGTTTTGCATCTCCATCTGTTGTACTTTGATGCTATTAACTTCCTTGCATCAATATAATGTCATTGTACCTATATTTTACACACACAATTAACCTTGTGTTTTTAAAATAGCAAATTATGCCTCTGCACAAAATGAAAAACTCGATCCCAAGACAAATTGAATGAAATACTTCTGGAATTTTTCACTTCAATTAACTTGAAGGCCGGCATATGTCATAGGTGCAAATCTCTGTGCGTTCCATGACCACAAGCAGGGATGTGGCAAAAGGTAAACCCAGCATTATGTCTTTAAGTGCTCATTGGAGACACTTGTAATCATGTTTTATTAGAGGTGCCCTCCCCAACATAATGAACTTTGATGGAATAATGAAGTTGCTCTGGCGCCTGACAAGGCTGGCTGGCTGCCTTACCAGTCATAGACCTCCCATGAGCACAATCAGCTGAGTACCAGCTCTCAGTTCTAGCAACAATGAGCCAGAAAGCCTGGGAAATTACCCTCCTTCCGGCTTATACCTTTCTTGTCTTTTGCTTCCGGATTCATGGAAATGGCTGCTTCAAAGGAATCCTAGATATACAATAAAAAGCTGGAAGGGACCTCAGAGATTATCTAGTCCAACTCCATCATTTTACAGAAAAGGAAACTGAGGGGTTATAAAGAAATTATCAGAGGTAGAATTTGAACTCAGATCCTTTTAGTCCACTATCAACACTCTGTTTACTTTTTATCTTGGAATGGTCCTGAAGTATAAGTAGTGATAGGTTATAAAAAGCTTGGAATGATATCTATGAGAATTTCTGAATTTTTTGTTTTTGTCTTTTGTTTTTTTTGCTCTTAAAAAAAAACTCAAATTAAATTGTCAAAAATGATTTAGGATGACAATGATATTTAGAGTTAGTTGTAAGGAAGGTTTAAGACCATTCTACTCCTCCTCCCTCATTGAGAAAATTGAGGCTTAGGAAGGACAAGTGTCTTATCCAAAGCTATACAGCCTAGAAATTGCAAACAAAATTCAACTGTAAGTCCTCTGACTTCACATATAATATTTCTCCTATTATACCACACAAGGGACTTCCTAGATGATTTTATTTTATAGTTGAATATATTGGGTAGGACTTAAAAGAAGGCTTCTAATCTAGCTTTTATCCAAGCTAAAGCATGAAAATCATCTATAGGAAGTCACTAAATACATTGCAAGCAAATTTATTTGTCATTGTGTGTTTTGATGTGTGGGCATATGCTTCAAAAGTGTAAATGGGATGGATCCAAATTGATCCACATGAATTCTGTCATGGTAGAGTAGTAAAAAAAAAAAAATTCCAAAGGTCCTGAATTTGAATTCTGATTCTAGGAAGTCATTTGCCCATCTCTAAGGCTGTGTCCTCTTCTCCAAATTAAGATGGTTAAATAAATGATCGTTATGTTCTCAACTCAGTCTAAATCTCATGATGCTATTCAGCTTAGGCAACGGTTGTCTGACACTAATGGAAAGTGGGTCTTGTCAGAGGCTAACAGAAATGCAAATGTAATTATTGTTAATGGTAATGATAGTTTGCCTACATGGGATATAACTTCTTTCATTCAAGGATCTCAAAGTCTTTCATAAGCATTCATTAATTCTCTCAACATGTCTATGAAGCAAGCAAATAAAATTATCAACCCCATTTTATAGCTGAAGAAGAGGAGACAGTAGGAGACAAAGTGTCTGGCCTGAGGCCACCTGATGTCAGGACTGATGGCTGGCCTGGGACAGACTTCCTGACACCTAGTTCTCAGCTCAGAGTCTTCACACACTTTAGAGAAGTTCCTGTTATGGAGAGGTTCCAGTTCCAAGGAATTAGATTCCACAATGGCAAAATCATTTGTCACTTCCAATTTGAAATGTGAATTAGTTAATTAAGCTACCAACTGAACATTTTTTAACAATAGCTGTCTTACAAACACAAGCACATATACACAAGTTGTATTAATTTGAAATGAATGTGTATATGTGGGGGGTGGAGGGAGAGTGTATGTATGTGTGAAAAGAAGTATGATATATTGGATAAAAAATTACCTTGGAGTCAAGAAGATCTGAATTCAAGCTTTGCCTCTGACACATATTAGCTGTGTGATGTTGGGAACTTTCAGTTCTCTTGGTATTTCTTTTTTTTAAAGTTTAAGTTAAAGGAAAGGCACCAATTTGTATTTATGTTTTCCATATCTGGGAGGTCCAATATCATAGAAATCATATAGGCAGAACTTAACCATATTTCATTATTTCATTGATATGGGAAAATCCCAGATAAGGAAATACCATGTACTTGAAGTTACTAAACCTTCAAATTGTAATAAGATTTTGGGGGCACTTGATAGAGATAGAGATAAATAATACAGCTATATATGTGCAGATATATAGATAGCTATAACTATAGACATAAATTATATAGATATACATATAGCAATCATGCACATAAATTTTTTTTGTCAGACAATCAGGGTAAAATGACTTGTCTAGGTCACTCAACTAGTAAGTGTCAAGTGTCTGAGGCTGGATTTGAATTCTGGGACCTCTGACTCTAAAACTGATGCTCTCTTTACTGTACCTCCTAGTTGTCTGTACATAGACTTTTTACTTTATCTTTGCTGCATCTTCATTCTCCATTAACCTTGCCTCAAAAAGGTGATCTTTGATTCTTAAAGACCTCCTCCTGATTTCCTATTCACTGATAGATTATGCTTCTGTCTTCAAAGGTTACTTAGTACCAGCTCTAGCTAAATTTAGAGGTTCACCATTAGAAACTTCATTAGCAATATATTTAGGAAAATGGTGACAAAATATAGAGCTGTTGTAATATATATTGAGAAACAAATAATGCCCAATTTGATAAAACAATGAATCCTGGAAGTATTGAAACATATTTATTTTTGCATATGCATTATGCATTATGCATTGTATTATATTTGCTTGAATAAATACTTATTTAGCATCTACTGTGCCCAAAATATACCTATTTGGTACTGAGGGAGAGACAAATGTCACTTGATGATACTCACTGGCCTCTTGGAAGCTCCATTATAATAGAAGGGAAAGGCAACAATCCTGATAGTTATAATATACAATATAGCAAAGAGAAAGAAAAAGACAGACAAATAGATAGACACACATACACAGAAATGAGGGGAGAGAGAGAAGACAGACAAAGAGAGACAAAGACAGAGAGAGGGACAGAGACAGAAACAGAGAGACAGAGAGACATAGAGACAGAGAGAGAGACAGAGACAGAGAAAGAGACAGAGAGACAGAGGCAGAGACAAAGACAGAGAGAGAGAGACAGACAGAGACAGAGAGGGACAGAGACAGAAACATAGAGACAGAAACACAGAGAGAGAGACAGAGACAGAGAGAGGGACAGAGAAAGAGACAGAGACAGAGAGACAGACAGAGACATAGAGACAGAAACAGAGAGACAGACAGAGACATACAGACAGAGACAGAGAGACAAACAGAGAGAGACAGAGACAGAGACACAAAGAAAGAGACAGAGACAGAGACACAGAGACAGAGACAGAGAGAGGGACAGAGACAGAAACAGAGACAGAGACAGAGAGACAGAGAAAGAGACAGAGAGACAGAGTCAGAGACAAAGACACAAAGAGAGAGAGAATCAGACAGATAGAAACATAAAGACAGACCCAGAGACACAAAGAAAGAAAGATATACAGAGACAGAGAGAGGGAAAGAGAGACAGAGACAGAGACAGAGAGAATTTAAATGCTTGAAATGGCCACATTCCAGGTACTATGCTCAGTGCTAAGGTTATTAATATAAGTAAGCAAGTCAGTTGCCACCCTCAAGGAAAGTATATTCTAATACGGAGAGACAGCACTTGGAAGACAGCTGAAAAAGGAAAAGAAATATTATAACTATAGCAGGTAATCACATAGTATCTTAAGAATCATGAAGTATTTTATATAGGTTACCATATTCAAGCCTCACAAAAACCATATGAGGAAGCATGGCTAATTATCCACATTTTACATATGATGAAACTGAATCTGAAAATATCTAAAAGATTTGTCCAATGGCATATAGCTAATATGTCTGAGACAGGATTTGAATTCAAAACTCCAAATCCATTGCTCTCTAGAGGCTTACAGTACAAAGCAATGTATGAATTACAGAGGAAGATCGTTGGCAACAGTGTGCAATGATTACTGTTTTCTTGTAAGATGGGATCATTTGTGTTGAGTTTTAAAAGAAATAGAAAATCCAGGAGCAAAGCAGGGGAGATGGTCATTCCTAACACAGAAAAAAAAAAATGTGAGCAAAGGTATGAATGAGTTTAGGGGCAGGAAGATCTGAATTCAAATGTGAGCTCAGATACTTAGATGATCCTGAGCAACTAATTTTTAATCTCTCTCAGCCTCAATTTCCTCACCCATGGAATGGTGATTATAACAGCAGGGTTATTGTGAAGATATAATGAAATAATATGTACAGCACTTTGCAAATCTTAAAGTGTTATATAAATGCTGGCTATTATGAAGTATGAATATAAGGTACTGCTGATTAACGAGGAATCATTACCAGATCTATACCTGAAAAAGATTATCCTGAAAGATATATGGAAAATGGATTGGACAAAGGAAAACTGGAGAGAAGAAGACTCTTAAAAGGTCACTACACTATTCCAGGTGGGAGTTAATGAGGAACTAGATTAGGTTGCTGGAAGTGGGAATGGCACAATACTTTTAAAAGAACTTTAATTTATAAGTCCTAAATCTCATCCTAGTGGCCAATCCTTTTCTCCAAAGAAGAAACAAATGGAAAAAAGAGGGGTCCAAAAAGGAAGGACAATCCTAGGCCTTCCTCCCCTCAGTACCTTTGTCTTCCCTAAACATGTCTCTTTGGCATAGTAGTTCAGTGCCCTTAGATTGCCTATGCCCAGATCTTTTCATCCCCCAAGCCATCTTACTTCTCTACAAAGTATTGCTCTAAGTTATCTACCACAGAAGATCTGATTGGCTCATTTAAACTGAAATGAATATGACTGATCAAAATTTATTATATTTGTCTTCCCAGCTCTCTTGAGAGAATGATACTCTCAGAGAGCAGATATTCAGGTGCATCTTCTAATGAATCATTGAATGGCAGAGCTGGAAGATCATGCAATTCAAACCACTCATTTTAACTTTATTTTTTTTTTAAGGGAATTAGGGTTAGATGACTTGCCCAAGATCCCCCAGCTAGTAAGTGTTAAGTGTCTGAGCCTGGATTTAAACTCAGTTCCTCCTGATTCCAGGGCTGGTACTCTATCCATTACACCATCTAGTTGCCCCTCAAATCTCTCATTTTACAGAGAAGTTTAGAGACAAGAAAGAGCTTTTCCCAGATCACACAGAGTTTTAATGGCAGGGTTGGGACTACAGTACAGGTCTCCAGATTGGATTGCATTCTTTTCAGGACAATATAGAAAGCTGAGTCTTAGGTCACTGGAAGAAAAGCTGATGGGTTCATTCCTATAATAGAATTTCCCAGTGTTTTTGTGCTTCTCTCCCTTCCCCCCCCCCCCCCACATCAATTAAATGAAACAATGACTAGGAAACTATCTAGTAGAGATATTTCCCATATCTTCTGGAGTATTCATGAAAACAATAGTTCCCATTTTTAACATATTTCAAAATTTTACCAAACTTTTTTCACACAACCTTTGCATAGATAGGGTAAGGATTATTTTTCCATTTTAGACACAAGGAAACAAGTTCAGAAGAGCTGTCACTTGTCTATGGTCAAAAACAAACAAACAAACAACAAAAAAAAACTTAGTAAATACTATAGTTGGGATACAAGCCCAGATCTCCTGATTCCAACTCATTGTGACTCCATGGCATCATGACATGACCCCCTCTGTCCTTCACAGAAAGGAAGGCAGGGACTGACATGGGGGCCAGAGGCACCAGTGGAGATAGGAGATCAGAGGCTTCTTATTCTGGGACCTGCTCTGATTGTTGCCTGTTCCCAAAGAACATTGATAAGAGATGAGATAATGTGAATAATCTCCTTACTACTCTTGCACAATACTAACAGGTAATTCACTTTAGGATTAATGGTTGGATTTAGGCCTGGAGAAGAACAACAGCATGAATAATGTCAGAAATGTGAGAGATACAAGTAGATACCAGAATTAGTAGGATATCCATATTTTAAGAGGGAAAAAAGTACCTCATACATCAAAATTGCTTTTTTTTCTATATCCCACAGCACCTAACACATAGTAAGTTCTCAATAAATACTTGTTGACTGATTGATCCTGGACAACTTTCCTGTGTTAGATTAGTTACATATGAATTTATCAGCCTATAATTGAATGGAGTTCTGAGTTCTGGCACAGCTGATGATATTTATGGAACATTTTAGTGAGATTGTATTGTATAGAAGTTTTTAATGTAATCCTCTTGTTCTTTGTACATTTCCATGTTTATGGTTGATTATTGTATAAAAAGGAATTTTTTAATTGTAAAATTTATATACACATAAATTTTTAAATTTATAAAATGGAAATTTTAAAGAATGTGTTAGAATACTGAGACCACCACCTACTAACTATATGACCCACTAAGCTTCCCTGAATGTTAGAACTTGAAATAACCCGTGAACTTAGAATACCCAGAAAGCACCAGAGAAAATAAAATAGCAAGTGTTTCAAAGGACCTTAGAACATAGACTACCAGAACTAAAAGAGACCTTTGAATTAATCTAATCCAAATCCCTGATTTTACAAATGAGGAAACTAAGGCTCTGAATAAAGAAATTACTCAAAATCTAGGAAAATTTTCATTCATTATTCTTTAACATAGGCATCTGCAATTGACACATCAATGAATGCAATTTTAAAATACCTGAACACAATAACTTGCATATTTAATGGAAGCTTTAGAATTTGTGTCATCAGGAAGTTAGCAGTTCTTACCTCTGTTTTCTGAGAACAAGGATTCCTAGAGATATTGTCTAGATTGTATTGCTTTTCATTCCTCTATCTTGTTTTTTTCAATTATGACCAAATAATTTCAACATTCACTTGTTTCAATATTGTGTTCTTTAACATCGTCTAATGTTCTTTCTTAGAAAAATAGGATAAAGGCAAGAATTAAAAAATACTCCAATCTCAGAGGCAGAAGGAATAGGGTGTGTAATACAATCATTACCTAAGCAGGAAGTGGACATCTAGCCTTGATAGAAACATCTTTGTCATTTATTTCATAGGATTTTGGATCTAGGATTGGAAGGGATTTCTCTCATTTTACAAAAAGGAAAAATGAAGTTGAGGATGGATTAATATCTTGTCCACCATCATAATTAAGTGTGTCACAACTGAGATTTGAATCCAGGTCCTCTCAGTCCATGTTCAATGTTCTTCCCAATGTACCATACTGAGTTGATTTAATGAGAGACTTGGAATATGGATAGTATAGAGACCAGGGGCAAGAAATCAATGACTTCCCAGATCCCCAGTATTTATGCTATTATGTAAATCATGGAATGACAAGATTTATTCTAGAAAGGCCACTTAGGGATCTGGTCCAACTTTCCCCTTTTACAAATGAAAAGAAAATATTTCAAGTCCTCCTCCAAAGCTAAATGAAAAGCTTGGAATCCTACACACTGAACTGGATCTTCAGGATTGCTTCAAATTTACAAGTCATTAACATAGAGTAGCCAAAGGTAGAGATGGCCCAAAACTGATCAAAGTGTCAGTTAAGATACCCGGAGTCACTAATAAGCACTAGAATCAAATTTCCAAGATCATCCCGCTTCAGATCAATCTCAAATCCTGAAATCTTTTTATAGAATATTGTATTCATGGGATTTAGAGCCAGAAGGAAACTTTAGGATTATAAAACCCACTCCTCTCATATAATAAAATTGTCTTTAGAAAGGGAACATGACTTGGCCAGGGTCACACAACCAGGAAAGAACAAAGCTAGAATTTCTCTGTGTACACGTCTCTTTTCTCTGCTTCTAGCAGAATGATTCAGGGAGTATGTCCTATTGAATTCTTTGGGGTTTTTAAAACAAATTTTTGTTTAACCTCTGCTGTGACCCAGAGAGTAAACAAGGTCCCTAAATCTCCTCCATTTGTGTTTATTTAAAGAATGTTTGCTTATTTGGCGGCTGCTTAAGTGGAACCACTGTTGTTACTAACTCGCCTAGGAAGAGATGTTGCTTCTTGTTTTCTGACATGATTTTACTCTGTCCCTAATTACCAATTGCTTTTTTTCCCCTCCTTTTCTTGGGTAACGAATCCAGTATGTATGCATTTGCTCAGCCACTCAGTTAACCGTCTACCTTTAATTAAAGGTCTAGACTCAATGTCTCTGGAATAGCCCCTGGATATTTATCTTCACGGTTCTATACTTATAGTATGGTATAGAGGAAAAAAGACACACCAACTATTGGTGGGCAAAGGAGCCAATTCCATCTGGAAGGACTGTGATTGGAGTTTGTCACAGATATCAATATTATTTGCCCTCAAGAATTTTTTTTTTTTTTTTTTTTTTTGCCTATCCTTTTGATTTACTGGTGGTTTTTCTGTCTCAGGTCAGGAAGTTACTTTATAACCAGATTAGTTTTCTCCACTATATGTGAAGGGCTGGAAGATAAGAAATTTTTTTATCCAGTTTAAGGATTGCTACTCCTATTGGTAACACCCAGCTAATGATTGGCTCTCAGAATGGAATGGGAATTTCATGGAAGAACTGAAAGACTCCAATTGGATTTATATAATGCCTGATATTATAAGGCTTGGAAACATCCCATTTGGACCTATGCTTTGTTCCTTGAGTTATTATCCAATAGCTGGACACTTTGTAGACACTGTCTCAGTTGGATTATAAGAGATGAGGTAAAGGCTGCATTTATATACCATAGGAAGCTTCATTAGGGAAATACTCAGATTTAGAATTAGAAGGAAATTTAGATATCATCTACTCCAATCCCACTTGTTTAAAAATCTTTTTTTTGCTAATTTCATCAAATATTTTCCAATTACATGCAAAAAAATTAATAATAATTTTTTAAAATTTGTTTCAAAATCGCTACTCTTCCATTTCCTACCCCCTCCCTGAGAAGGTTGATTTTTTTTTTTTAAGAGAAGAAAATAAAGCTCTAAAAAAGAAGTTAAGTTACCTATGTTCACATAACAACAGAACTGGGATTTGACCCTGCCCCCCCCCCAGATTGGGCACCCTTTCTACTAAATTCTAAGTTATTTTCCTTCCCAATAAACCATGCCATCTCAATACACAAGCATCTATTGATCACTTACTACATACCAAGTTCTACTGTAGGCTCTAAAAATACAAAGACAAAAATGGAGCAGTCCTTGCCTTCAGGAATATTAATTTCATTGCTTTTTTGGTTTGGAAAGACAGACCATGATTTTATGATGTGTATTTATTATGAGTTGAGACATAATCATAGAATATCAAAACTGGATCCAGCCCTCCCTGAGAGACACTAATTGCAAGTAAGCTGTACATTGCTAAAATTAGTAAGGACATCTTTAAAAAGAGCTTTATCAAAAGTCATTACCTTGCCCATTCTCCTTTCTTTTTCTTTTCTCTAATATGTGCCTGTCTGCATAAACAGATGTACATATTCATAGATGTGTAATATATTTATCTATGTATTCAAGCCTGTCTCTGATATATACCAGCTGTGTGATTATGGGCAAGTTTTATATTCATGAACTTTATCATTGAAAGGGATCTTAATGACCATTAAATCCAACCTCCATTAAATATACAATTCCCTTTATAACATCCCTGACCAGTGGTCATACAATTTCTGATTGAAGACCTCCAAGTCCATTTGACTTAGGGGTGTTTTTCATTGTTAGTAAATTTTTCCTGACATCAAACCTAAATTCACACTTTTGTATCTTCCATCAATTGCTTCTGCTTCTGAAAACTGCAAAAGCCTAATCCCTCTTTCATATGACAACCTCATAGAGAACTATCACATCCCCTCTAAGTTTCTTCAACCAGTTCTCATGTTGCTTGGACTTAAGGCCCTTTATTACCCTGGTTGATCTCCTTTGGATTTTTCTCCTACTTAGCAATTAACTTAGTAAACTGGCCCCCAGAACTTATTACACTATGTGATGTGGTTGGCCCAAGGAAAATTATAAAAGGAGTAGATTTTCCTTTGCCCTGAAAGCTGTGCTCCTCTTAGAGCATCTACATTGGCTTTTGTTTGGGGATTTTTTTTCCCTTTCTCATCATGTAATTGACTCATACTGAATTTGTAGTACAATAAAACCCCCAGATCTTTTTTCATCTAAACTGCTATTTCCTACTCCACTTTATCCTAGTGAAGGGGAAGATTTTTTGTTAATAAGGTGTTTACAAATAAGTTGCTCACCTGAATCAGAGGAAAGAGTTTCCACACTGGACAATCCCTAAGCCAAAGAAACCACATATAATACAAGATTAAATTTAGGGTTGGAAGGAAGCTTAGACACTATTTATTTAGTTCAGCCTTTTCATGTTCTACATTAGAAAACAGAAGATCAGAGAAATTAAATTAATTGTCTAAGGTCATATAGATAGAAAATGGCAAAGAAAAAATTCCAATCCAGATACCTCTGGATTCAGATTTAATATTCTTTTCACTCTATCATGAAACCTTTCTTTGAGACCAAACCAAATTTAATTTATAGGTATGTATACATGTATATTTGCATGTATGTGTATATGTATATAATACAAACCAATGTGTGCACATGTGTTTATATGTGTGTACATGTGGGTATACATGACTAAATGTCAGTCAGGGCATTTCAACTGATTAGCTTATCAATAGGCATTTATTAAACACCTTCTATGTGCCAGGCACTAAAATTAGGCACTAGCAATTACGGGGACAAAAGTGAAGCGATCCCTGCCCTCAAGGAGCATGTATTCTACCAGGTTAAACAACACATAGTCCATCATTTATTAAGCTTTTATTATGTATCAGAAACTATACATAAGTATGTATTATATATATTGTATAGAAATGTATATAGTATATCATATATAAATATGTACTATATATAAGTATAAGCAAAATAAATAAAAGTTAAATTATTAGAATGTGAAGGATATTAGTAACTGGGAGGAGCAGGAAAGGCTTAATAGAGAAGGTGACAGTAAGCTTTGAAGGGAACAAACTCTTCCAACCTTGGTTGTATATCTTCCTCTTCTATACCTTCCTAGTATCTTCCTC
This sequence comes from Myrmecobius fasciatus, assembly GCA_023553655.1. Classification (NCBI taxonomy): domain Eukaryota; kingdom Metazoa; phylum Chordata; class Mammalia; order Dasyuromorphia; family Myrmecobiidae; genus Myrmecobius; species Myrmecobius fasciatus. Next base: position 1,521 of record JAJPUD010009362.1, on the reverse strand, counting down.
CTCCTTAGAGTCCAGGTACCACCTTCCCTCCCACTTAGAATTTTTCTAGATCTTCTCAGTAGTTACTGCTTTTATCCTACCAAGATTATCTTGTATTTATTTATCTGTTATGTACTGGATAGATCCTTTAGTTTATAAGCTCTTCTCTCTACTGAATTTCAGGCCCACATAGAACCATAACATTTTAGATTTAGAGACAGATGATATCTGATAGCTCTTCCAAGCTGCCTCCTCATTTTAGAAATTGAAGCCCAGAGGAGTGAAGTAATTTGTATTTTTTCTCATAAGTAGTAAGCAGCAGAGCAAGAATTTGAATTCCAGTCTTCTGACTGCTTTGAGTACAAAGCCAAGACTCTTTCCTTTGTACCATGCTATTTCTTTCACACAATCCCAAATGAGCTTTTCCAACTGTAGGAGTAATCTGTACCTCAAACTTATTATTTCCAGAGCAGAACTCATTATCTTCACCCCTACTCCTCTTGTTAATTTCTTTCTTTCCTTTTTTGTTGAAAATTATATTACCTAATAAGCATTCTCAGAATCATTCTCTACTCTTCCCTCTCTCTCACCTGACTATGACCCAGCCTACCTTTCCTCCTTTGGGGGCATTTTAGCAAGCAGATACATATATTGGTCTTTGTTGTTTATACTAATCATAGATTTTAGGACTGGAAGGTCCTTTATGGACTATTTAGTTCAATTTTCTCTTTTTACAGAAATTCAAAAATTGTTCAGGAAGTATAAATGACTTGCCTGTGGTCACACAGTGGACAATTTAAATGCAGGCTCTTTGGCTTCAAATCTAGTGCTTTTTCCATCATGACATGTTGTCTTTGGGTAAATTAGGAACTTGACTTCCAGATAAGTCTGGAAGTTATTTACTAAATGATTATTATGTCAAAACAAAATATAGCAATAAAACATCCATAGTTTTTAAATGGCCTATTTAAAGTTTTATTAACCTCTGTAAAATTAAAGGTTAAAAAATTTATCTCTGAAGTCCCTTACTTATCTGAATCTGTGAGCCTATAATCTCAATTAAAATTCAGAGCTCATAAGGTGTTTTTTTTTCATATTAGGATTTTAGAGCTACATAGAACCTTAGGGTTCATCAAATGCAATTGCCATATTTCAGAGAAGTTAAAGTCAAGATAGGTCATAAAAATTTAGAATTTGAAGGTAGATGTTTCCCACAAGGGTCATAAAGCTTAAATAGAGGAGAGCCAAAAATCTGAAGTCTTCTTACAAAATGTTTGTCTTTTGTTATGAACTTTAACATCAGCAATCATGAACATTTTAATCTACAAAAAAACCATAAAAGGAATATTGCATATGATACTGGATTTCTGTTTTATACAATTTTTTTAAAGTCTTTAAAAGTTAACACAATAGTAACCAAACTACCCTGTTGATTTGTATCCTCTTCTGAATGTCCTTCTGCTCTTTTATACATATTTTAAAAATATTTTATTGGTGATCTTTATTTCTTTTTTGTAACATTATTACTACTCAACTGTAACC
>JAJPUD010009361.1:34906-76011 GCA_023553655.1 Myrmecobius fasciatus | reverse complement strand
GCTGTGTATAATGATCTCCTGGTTCTGCTCGTTTCATTCAGCATCAGTTCATGGAAGTCTCTCCAGGCCTCTCTGAAATCGTCCTGCTGGTCGTTTCTTACAGAGCAATAATATTCCATAATATTCATATACCATAATTTATTCAGCCACTCTCCAATTGAAGGGCATCCATTCAGTTTCCAGTTTCTAGCCACTACAAAAAGGGCTGCCACAAACATTCTTGCACAGGTGGGTCCCTTTCCCTCCTCTAAGATCTCTTTGGGATATAGGCCCAGTAGAAACACTGCTGGGTCAAAAAGTATGCACAGTTTGACAACTTTTTGAGCATAGCTCCAAATTGCTCTCCAGAATGGTTGGATCCGTTCACAGTTCTACCAACAATGTATCAATGTCCCAGCTTTCCTTTATATCCAAATCATGAACCTATTTAGATCGTATCTTGGTATGTGGTGTTAGGTGTGGGTCAAGCCCTAATTTCTTCCATACTAGTTTCCAGTTTTTCCAGAAGTTTTTGTCAAATGGTGAGTACTTATCCCAAAAGCTGGGGACTTTGGGTTTATCAAACACTAAATTGCTATAGTTATTGCCTAGTTTGTCCTGTGATACTATCCTATGCCACTGATTGACTACTCTATTTCTTAGCAAGTACCAAATGGTTTTGATGACCGCTGCTTTATAATATAGTTTTAGATCTGGTACAGCAAGGCCACCTTCATCAGCCTTTTTGAAAAAAATCTACTTCTGCTTCATTGATTAAGGCAAAGCCTTTGACTATATGAATCATGAACAAAATCTGGCAAGTCCTCAAAGACATGAGAATATCAGATCACTTTACTTGTCTCCTGGGAACCTGTATGAAAACCAAGAAGCAACATTTAGAACAGAACAAGGAACAACTAATTGGTTTAAGATTGGAGGAGTACAACAAAGTTGTATACTGTGATCTTATTTAACTTATATGAGAGTACATCATTTAAAATGCTAGACTGGATGAATCAAAAGCTGGAATTAAAGTTGCCAGAAAAATTATCAACAGTTCCAGATATGCAGATGATACCACTTTGAAAGCAAAAAATGAAGAACAATTAAGAAGCCTCTCAAATAAGGGTGAAAAAGGAGAGTATAAAAGCTAACTTGAAGTTTACCATCAAAAAAATTAAACTTTTGGCAACTAGTCCCATCACTTCTGGGCAAACAGAAGAAGAAGAAATGGAAGCATTGTCAGATTTCATGTTCTTGGGCTCAAAGATTACTGCCATGAAATTAAAAGATGCTTTCTTCTTGGAAGGAAACTTATGGCAAATCTGGACAGCATACTAAAAAGCAGAGACATCAATCACCTTGTTGAGAAAGGTTCATGTAGTCAAAGCTATAGTTTTTCCAGTAACAATGTGTGGTTGTGAGAGTTGGATTGTAAGAAAAGCTGAGCACTGCAAACTCAATACTTTTGAATTGTGGTACTGAAAAATACTTTTAAGAATCCATTGGACAGCAAAGAGATCAAATCAGTCAATACTTAAAAGAAATTAATTTAGGCTGTTCACTGGAAGGTCAAATACAGAAGCTGAAACAAATACCTCGGCTATATAATAAAAATTATCTAAATACTTTAAACTATAAAATGAGAAGCCTGAGCTTATTTGAAAAGACCCTAATGTTGGGAAAGATTGGAGGCAAAAGGAAAAGGGAATGGTAGAGAATAATATGGATAGGTAGTATCTTGGAAACAATGAACATGATCTTGGATAGATTTGAGAGATAGTGGAGGATAGAAGGGCCTAATGTACTCTGGGCCAAGAGGTCACGAAAAATATAACTGAACAACTCAACAACATTAACAGTCTAAGAAATCTCAGGCTTAGGTTTTTTCTTTTAGGTTCCCAGGGCTAGTAAGCTTTCTGAAGAGATATGACCTTGGCATCCCTACTCCATCCCTTTTCTTAAGTCCTCCATATCTGGTGATGTTTATATGACAAGACAATGAGAGTCTTGGTGACCAATCTATGGTGTCTCCTTGACTGAAACATTAGAGATAGGAAACCAATAATATATTCTTAAGTGAGACCTCATACTCTATAAAACCTTTGAATCTAACTTACCATGATGAATTGTCCTTGGGGAGATGTAGAATTAAAGTATTCCTTCTATTAAAGTTTTGTGTAACTTGGGTATTGGATGTAGAGAATATTCTTTTCAAAATCATCAATATAATTTCTCCTTTGACCTTAATATCATCACACACAAATTTCAGGCTAACTCAAAATGTTTCTCTGCTTGTCTTCAGATTAATGAGATCCAGGATGTCTTCTGCTTTGCATTCTTGTTCCCTGACCCCCCATCTCCCCAAAGTCCCTATCCTGTACTAGTGGTGTCTTGTGTTAGTCTTTATGCCTATCTGTAGAGGACCTGAACAGAGTTTAAGCCACAGGTGCAGGTCAGAGCTTATAACGCTCCTGTTCCCCTGAGAAGCAGGCTCAGGGTTCATTCAGCATGTTCTCTATGAGACCCTCCTATGACATACAATGTCTCTAAGGAAGTGAGACAGAGAGGTGCTGGCTTGGCTCCCATAGGACAGAGTTCAGGTGTTTCTTATTCTCTATATAAAGCTGAGCCAGCTATGGAACAAACACAGTTGTTTTTCATCTCCCCTCTGACCCATGCTTTAGTCAGCTCATCCTCTAACCCATCCTCCCCCCAGGCTAAACTTCTAGGTTGCGGCTAGTCCTTCAGCAACACCTATCCTTATTTAAAATATATCTGTAATAATAAAGGCTAGTAATCTTTAGCATTGCTGATTAGACTGCCTTGTTTATGATGAATGAAAAATCAATTTAAAAAATATTTACTACGAACAAAGTACTCAAAACACCTGAATGGTGATTACAATGGAATTGTTATTGTTTCCTTCAAAGCAGCTTTCAAAAGCGCTCAAAACTACTCTTATCTTACACATCTAGGTGAACTTGAAATTTCTCAAGGAAATCGTTATGCCAACAGAATAGCGAATTAGAACCAAGTTAGGGTAATTCTAAGGACAATGCAAATAAGAAACCCAAACCTATTTTGTGCACACTTTGACCATCTAGGCAACTTCTATGCATAAGTCTACAGGAGCATAGAGACAGTTGATGACAGCAAACATCACAAAAACATTAACCCTTTAATCTCAAACTTGACTTTAGTAATTCTATGCTATCAAAAGAGTGGAATAAATGGATGAAAAAGCAGTTCAGCAAAAGAAGTCTATTCTCATGGCATGAGTGTATTGTGGGATGTGCCTGAGGAGAAACCCATATATATGATTCAGTTTACCAACTTGGTGTCATTCTGGAAATGATATAAGAAAATCCCTTTACCTGTAATAGATGACCTCAGAAGCTAGTTCAAAAACATGTTGGTCAGCGGCACCTTCATAGAGTCTACCAGCAATATCCATTACCTATAGTGCTGTCACCAAAGAAGAATGAAAAAGATACAGAAATGTGTATGAAAGATATAGTTTATAAATATAAGATTCTGTAGGCCTTGGTCCTCAGTTTCCCTCCATGTCCATGGGGTAATTACAGCACAAACCCCTGTTTTGAAGCTGCTGAATAACCCTGGGAACAAATAGAGTTAAAAGAACACCATCCTGGGTGGATTCTGGCCAAATCTGCCAAGGCCACGTTATCTATATATTGGAACTAGCCATTCCAGGAGTAAAGCTTCACTCTTTACAGAGTCTAGCAGGACTGGCTCCCCTTCTGGATTTGCTCAAGAAAGTGAAGCCAGTATTGCTGGCATTTAGCCACTTTTGTTCCCTGGGTCATTTAAGTCATGATAGATCAATATCCAAATTGGAATCTCACCCATGAAGAAGATACTTTACCTGGGACCCTCCCGGTCAGGACTTGCAGGGCTGTAATCCAGGATTCCCCAGCCAGAGGTCTGCAATGTTGGTGCTTCCCCCGAATTGGTGATGTATTCTTTCTTCCCTCCTCCTCTAGTCTATCTCTGTATTATAGCAGTTATATTAATCATAGGATACATTAAGTGCTTTTGTTGTAAGAACTGCACTGTCAATTCTTTTCTTTTTCTTTTCTTTTTTTAATATTCATTGTTATTAAACATTTTCATACAACCTGGTATCTTAGGGCTTGTTGTGGGAGCTAGTCATTCTGTAGAAGCAAATTATAAATCTTAACCTAATTGTGTACCATACTGGATTTTGAACAAAAGAACCAAAGTGAGATAGTATAGCATGCTAAGACTTTAAGATGCTCTGAACTGTGTGTTAGGCAGTCAGTAGTTTCAGTATCTATATATCTAATGTCAGTGTAATAGATCAGGCCTGATATAGATTGTAGGTCTATATTGATAGTAGGTCATATTTTGAGACTAGAATGAAATGAGATACTCCTCCTCCATTTAGCAGTTCACATAATGTTTTACTTAGCCAAAGGACACTGAAAAAGGATATGACTTGGCTAAGGCAAATGTGACTCTACTTTATCTTCTTATAGAAACTCATCTGATGAGAAAGACTCAAGTGGCTGTGCACCATTTGATTGAGTCTGAAGACTACTGGTCTTACATATTATGTCCCTAGGCAATTCTATGAATGTCATTGCACCTTGAATCTCAGTCCTCTGGGCCAATCAAATCTCATGGATGGTTTCTTTGCCTTTTAAGGAAATTATGTGCTTTACCAAGGGAGATCTTGGTAAGTAATGCTTCTATCAAAGTTTACTACGATATAATTGTTCCAGTAGAAGAAAATGAATAAAAGATGAATTAAATCTACCCCGCTGGATTTTACCAGTTTGTATATATACTCCAAGGCATTTTATGGACATGTATCACTTTCCAAAGATTGATAAAAGTGGTTGGAAACATGAGTATCTGCAAAAAAACTTTGACATTATTTCTTTGAGGAAACCATGGGCAAGCCTAAAGAAAGGCTGATCAAAGTGTTAAATCAATTAACAAACAATGACAGGATAAATGACAGGAACAGCACCAAGTCTTAGTTCCTCTCAGGCAAAATGGTCAGGCTGAAGATGAAAATAAATTTCAAGTCCCAAAGGGTACAAAGCCCAGCATCTTAGGTCCTCTCAGGCATAACCTCTTATAGCCCATTTTAGAGTGGGGAGCAATAGTAGTGATAAAAGGAATAGGGCAGAAAGTGATGCAGATAAAGATGAAGACGCAGTATCCTAGAAAGTGAAGAACATAATAAATTAGCTCCTCTGAGCCAAGAACTAGGTCCAGTTTGGAAGGTGGAGCAAGGGTAACAATAGGAGTATCCATGGGAGGAAATGATCAGGATAAAGGTGAGAACACATAGCAGAGCCAAACAACTTAGTTCCTCCATTCCAGAGCTACAAAAACATAGAGAAATTGCAAAAAAATAGATAACAATTTTTTGATTTATATCTTGACAGATGCCAAATTAAATACTGTTTGCCAAGGATAGGTAGCAGCATAAGCCAACTATGAACTCAGCATACCCTACTGACCAAAGAAAGCTAAAATACCCTGTCTGCCAGGCCACATGACCCTAAAGCTATGATGAATGCTGTAGGCAATACCTATGGAGTTGGACTTCAAGCAGATGTAGAACAATTGAAAGTCTGCAACTTCCACTGGATAGCATGCCAGCAACATATGTGACTTCACTTGTTTGGCCCAACTTCCTTTGCCTCAGTTGTCTTTATATGACTGGGGGCAAGAGCAGATGGCTGATGTGGGGATACAAGAAGTGCTACAAGCCAAGAAGTAAAGCAGTGATGCCAGAGAACTCAAGTACCAATCCTTCAAAGGGACTTTATTTTTGAAAAAATGGCAGAAGTTGGCAGTGAATAACAGAGGATTGTATTGGATTATAACAGATCTCCTATGTTACCCAGGAAAACAGTGGGGGCCATCCACCACATATTCCTCTATGATAGCAAAATCTTTACATGATGCTTTGGACATATGGATCAAGAGAGGATTTGACTGGCCCAAGATGGTCATAAATATCACCAAGAAATGTGACTTGTGCTTTTTGTGTGTAAAGAACTATTTGTAAGACATATTTGGAGCATATAAACAATTTAAGGATCATAGATTCTAAGTTGGAAGGGACCTTACAAGCCATCTAATCCATTCTATATATTAGGAAGATAAGGAAACTGAGGTCCAGAGAAGGGAAGTGACTTGTTCAAACTCCTACAGGTCATAAGAGGCAGAACTGGGGTCTAAAATCCAGGTCTTCCAATTATAAATCCAGAAGTCATCACCATGCCACAAGACCTTTGCACTTTGTCTGGAGTGGAGATTTTTGTCTCTTAAAAGAGACCCTAGAAACATAAAGTCATATTTTGGTAGTTACTGATCATTTCAATAGGTATTCAGAGAAAGTTTTGTTAATATGTGTACTTTCTGTTAGGGAACCAAGGGTGGTATTTTGAAAGTACACTGCTCAATTAGGTGTTAGTTTTGCCTAGAATTAAAAAGATCAGAATTACACACTATCATCTTGTCAGCTATATGGAACCAGCCTCTAACCTATGGGCAGCTGGAGCTGAACAGAGCAAGCTAGAGATAGTAGAGTCATTAATCAATAGAAGTTTAATTTCAAAGTGAGGGAAAAGGCTTACAAGCAAGGAAACATATTAGACACATGTGCCAAGGCCCTGCCCCTAATGTGGGGGTCCTGAGGTAGTGTGGGGAGGCTGCTCAGTAAGCTATAATGCTGACAATGAGGGGTAACAGCATTAGTGTGACATGTCCGGGCTTCATGACCAGAAACAATTCAGGGATTTTTCTGTGTGTGAGATCAGCCAGAGGGTAAACACAAATAATTGTCACTCTAAACTCAGGGCACACCTTACTTCCTGGCCCTTCATTCTGGAAAACAGGATATCTTTTAATATCTTGACATTTTCCTTTTGGCCAAAGGGAGGAGGTCTGAAAGGACCTCTATTTTTCTAGCCAATAAAGGAGAGGCAGGCATAAGCTAAGATGCTATGAGATACCAATTGGGCCAGGGATGAGATGTTGCCTAGCAGGTTAGTTTCTGAGGGGAACCACTGGGGAAGTGTTCCAGGTATCACTGTTAACCATTGTTTGCTTGCAAGCAGAAAAGAGGGGGCAATAATGTAGAGAAAGAAAATGCCAACTGTGCTTGAATCAGGGTCTTGGTGGTTGGGCACATATAAAAAAAGGGAAGATGAGAAAAAACTAGGATACTCAGTCCTCATCTGGAACCCAGAGGTAGCTGTCTCATCTGGATGTTGGTTGCTTCTGGGTCCATAAACCTTGAGGTCCATGGTAGGTTCTGCCATCCACCAAAGAGAAAAGGTTTTCTTCTGATGATTCAGGAGTCCAACTCCACAAGTTTGGCAGCTGTGGGAGTAGCCAGAAGGACCTGGAAGGGGCCTTTAGAAAAAACTCCTTGCAACAGTCTTTGATCTGAGTTTCTGGTCAGCATAACATAAGTCTTTAGTTTTGAGTTTCTTAATAACACATAGAGATGATTCATTTTCCCAGCTATGCAGAGTAAATTCAAACAATGCAATAAAGTTTTTCTCATAATTCCTGTAATTACATGAAGTTAGATATAGCTCAAACTACTTAGAGTTCTCACAATGGACTATTTCTGAGAAGGGAGATTTATATGTCGGTCACCAAGGAAACAGAAATATAAACATTTTAAAACAGAAAACTAAAGCATTAAAATATTTATCATAAATATTAATTAATATAAGTATTTTAGTAATCCATTCTTAATATTTATGGAACAAGCATATTTTGATATCTCATGTAGTTATCTGCTCCCTAGATGTCTTTTCTTAGATAATATGCTTTATTCTCAGAACAAATCTTAAAAGGGGCTCTGCTTTTCTGGTTCCAAATCTAGAGGTTCTTAGATAATTCTGATTTAATATAATTTAGCACAATGACTTAAATTTGGTTTTCTAGTTTTGAAACTTCAGAGAACTTCAGTTTATGTGCCATTTATTGTTTCTATTCTTATCTAAATCCTGTACCTAATATAAGAATCTTAAATATATATATATATGTGTGTGTATATATATACATATATATATAAGGGTATAACTGTCTTCTGCCCTTTAAAATTATTAGGTAGATGCTTTAAAATAAATTCATTTTCTTTACTATTATCAATACAGTTTATGTGTGATTTTTAATCCAATTTTGAGAATTTATTACTAAAACATATTCAAAGTCTAAATTTCCATGATAGATAAATTTGGAAGTCAATCATAATCCTGTTGTTTTCTCAAAACTATTTCATTTATTTAGAAAACTTTCACATTACACATCTGTTTTATTATTTTGTTTAATCATTTCCCTCTTAGGAGGAGGATATATTATAATGTGATCCCACAAATACAGATTAAAATTGTAAGATGTTCACACTTGCATTCTATTATAGGAACTCAGAGATGTTCAAGAGCAATCTGCTATTTAATAGAATTAATATTGTACTTATAAAACTTCTTGATTATAGAAATTTCCATAGTTATAACAATGCCATATATCATAACAGGGAGAAAAAAACTCCCTTAGGTCTGTTTGATATCAGACATGCATCATATTTGACATCCAATCATGCAGTCACAGGACAAGGCTCAGGATTAATAAGGTAGAAAAATTTCCTTTTCAGAACGAAAATAGCACAATGGGGAAACTGAGTCAGGAGAATCCTACCTGAGCTAGGTCAAAGTTGTGCCCAAAATTTTTCCCAGGTACAGACATCCTTTAGCAGTTTCGAGTCTGCAATACATGTCATTTTCTACTACTGGCTTCATGACAATTCAGGCAACTATCCTTGTAATCAATGTTCAAAATAATAATTACAAGCCCCCAGGAATTTTTACCTTAAATAGCAAAATTTAACTAAGTGCAGTTTAGGATTTGAATATCTTTCCTGATGTTTCCCTAGCAATTAACATTTTACTACCCACTTTCTCAGGCTCCAGACATAAAACAAATACCTTATACCTGACTCATCATTAATATTGAAGCTACATTTTTAAACCTCCCAATACATTTTCTTAAAAGCCAAAAATTTCAAATGAAAATTAGCTGTTGCATATTATCTGCTTTATAACAAAAGAGCTCATTAAATATTTAAGTTTTCAAATAGTTATTTTTTTACTAGATCCTTTTAAAAGCTCAATTCATGTATAACAACATACGGATTAAAAAGTTTTGTCTTAACAGCATTTCTGTTACAATGATCTCTCAAATTTTACAATGTAAAATAATTTAGAAACACAATAACAAACAATAAACTTTATATGACATCAATTGCATTTTCAAATCATCTCATTTAAAAATCATTGATCTTATCACCTTTGCCATTTTAAAGTCATTTAGAGTTATCAGGTATGGAACAATCACATTCAATTAAAGACATAATGTAGTTTAATATATGCCAATTACTGTGTTAAGAGCTTTATAATCATTATACTATTTTTTATCTTAATAACCACCTTAGTGTGAGTTTCATTATTGTTTTTCTCTTTACAAATCAGGAAACTGGGGAGAGATAAGATAACTTGTCTAAATTACAAAGCTAATAAATTTCTGCAACCTGAGCAGAGAAGAATAGGATGACCAAGGGCAGAGGTTGACTTATCCATCCCACCTTGTACTGTCATGTTAGGTGCTTCCAGGGGCACCAAGACCTTCCCAGGCAGCTGGGTAGGTTTTGTAGAGAGCTGGACTGCACTAGAGACACCGATTGGGCTTTGAGGAGTATGGCAGAGGGCAGAATGGGAATCCCAGGGACTGGGGTGACTGGTGCTAGGACTTACCATTAGAAATAATTTCTGGTAGTAGGGCAAAGCATATACTGGCTGTGGTGCCTTATATCTCCTCTTCTCTCCCAATACCTACAGTTTTGGGACCAGGTGCTGCTGGAGCAGAATATATTGGGCTCAGGTACTGTCTCCAGGCTTGCCTAAAGTGGCAGGGATTTGGGAACCACTTCCAGTGGGTAGGGGGCCATTGCAGTTACTATCCCTCCAACCCCAGGTAGGGTCTGGGCAATGAAATGCATGGCTGGAAGGTTAGACTGTAATTCAAGTTTCTCTACATTTTCCAGCATTTTTTTCAACATCTTTATTTGGGGATCTGATTTGGGACAAGAGGGGTTAATACAGAAAGAGTCTCAACCTGGGGGAGTCATAAGAGATCTTTGGTTTAAACAATGGTTTCTCTTTTAATGGTCAGAAATGTCAAAGAAGGGTTAACAAGAGATTGCTATAAGGTAAAAACTGTTTACCTATTTTTCTTTTTTCTTCACTTTGGGATTAAATCCAAACTTACTTCATTACTCTAGAACAATGAGGCTACTGGTCTTAACGTTTACTTTCAAAACTTTTATAAAATTTAATCCTTATTTTTCCTTAAAACAAATTCTAAAGAGGGGTACCCAAAAACCTTGTAAGATATTTCAGAAGAGATTGAGTTCCTGAAATAATTCCTAAGTCTCAAGATTTCTCCCTGAAATCTTAAAATGGTTGATCTTCAAACTCCTTAATCTGATGTTTTTAGTAGTTCCACAAACTTTGATTATCCAACTTTATTTCTGTGATTTCAACACAACCAAAGCTGAAAAAAGTGTCTTATAAGATTTTTTCTTTTTTCTTACAACCACATTTTTCATGGAAAGCCTAAAGTGGAAGTTAGTTCTGCTTAGTGGGACATTGCTTCAACTATGAAAGTTCATTATTTTTTCTGTGTTCTAAACTCTCTGGCTATAGCCCTTAGATGTTCTGGTGAATGCATTTTAAATCTTTCAAGGTAACAGAAATCTAGCTCACAACACAAACATGACACTTTATAAGGATATAAACACAGACAAAATGACAAGACTGATACAAGTAGACACAAATAATTCCAATATAGTGCACAATTACAATTCTAATTTTAACTGGCTGAGCTGATTCATATATTATTGAGGTATGCACCCAATTGCAAGTGCTGACCATGTTAGGGAAACTGAAGTTGGAACACAAATCTCAGTGGAATCATTGTGCAATATCCATAGGACATACTGATGATTCCTCTGGGAATGAAGCTACATGATTTATATTCTACCTACTGAGGTTTAGCTAATCACCATCTCCAGCTTTGACTTGTGCTTTGGAGTCTTCCATTGCTTCCATGCTGTTGGGGGAAATTCCTTCATGTGAGTTATGATTCACAGCTGTGGGGGCTTTTGGAGAACTGACCTATCCCTTCACACTTAGGCATGGTTCTTAATAATTCCCCATTTTTTTGTTTTATGGGAACAAAATTATTTTTCCCCCCAACAGCACAATTGGTAAGTTTGTCCAATATTGTGAAGCAGCTGTTATCTGAGTCCGCATGCTGAGGAATGCAAACAGCCCTATCAGAGTCTTTTCTGTCCTATCCTCTGGATGGTTGCAGGGTGAGACGCAATAGCAGTTACTGAATCTTGTGAGATGTCATGGAGGCAAACTTTCTGACAAACAGAGAAGTAGGACTGCAGTCAGAGAAGGCATTTTTCCTCAGTCCCTCATCAGTCTCCTGGCTCAGCCCTTTGATGTGTTGGCCCATTTTAATTACCCTGACTGAAAAATTCTTACCTGGCCTCTTCTCCCTTTCCTTCCCTGCAGGTTACCGAAGGAACTCTCCTGGGAGGATCCTACTGATGAACAGCTCTCGAGGGTTGCCGATTCTTTGTTTCTTATGTTCCTTGTGTCCCATATTGGGTGCCATTTATTACAGGAGCCGCCTGCTATTGGCTGCTGGGGATCTAATTCTGACCTGTGTAATAGATCCCTTCATGTGAGAGGTAATCTCCTCTCCTCTTCTCTCCTATTTATTTCATTTCCAATGCACAAGCAACATCTGAGTCAGTAAAGGCTGATTTACAATTTCTTCAAGTGTGTTATATGGGGGCTTTCGGAGACTTGACCTGTCTCTTCACACGTAGGCATGATCCTTAACACAGTATTGCTCATGAGAAATGATGAACAGTATGCATTCAGAAAAAACTGCAAAGTCCTCTATGAACTTAAGCAAAGTGAAATGTGCTATGTACAAAGTAATAGCAATTTGGGATAATCAGCTATGACTAACTTTACTATTCTCAGTTTTCTTAATGGGGCGATAAAGGAGAGAATGTGGAACTCAAAAGTTTTAAAAACAAATGTAAAAATTGTTTTAAATGTACTGGGAAAAATAAAAATATTAAATTTTAAAAAATACCAGAATCATTACTAGTTCAATAAATGGAGAAGACTGAATCTGGAACCTGCATCTTTTCTGCCTGAACTTTAGTCTAGTTCTCTGATCACTCCTTCATGAGCTTCTTTGATGGATCTTCATCCAGGCTATATCTGCTAAATGTGATGATCCCAAGGCTCTGTCCTGGACTCTTCTTTGTCTCCTCTATAATATTTCATTTAATGATTTCATCAGTGTCTATTGTTGGGGATCAAGGAGACCCCAAAAATGTTGGGGTTCCAGACCAGTGTCATGAGGTATGCAAAAGAATTTGCAGGCTCAGATCCACCTCCAAGTCAAGGGGCAAAGTTTATTATAATTCTAATGCCAATTAAAGTAAACTAAATTCCAAAAGAAGTCAACAAAGAATCAAGAGCAGAAGGATAAATTTAGAGGGAAAAGTTAAGAGAAAACAGATGCTTCATATCAATTATATGTTAATTTTATAGCTCACAGATGAAGTTGAGGAGTGGTCTGGTTCTGACTTTGTCACATGTGTAGTATCCATAATTCTCTGGATAGAGCTCATGGAGGGGTGGTAGAGCTAGAAGTGGGGGTGGGGCAACCTTCCCAAGGTGTGTTTTTAGGCCTAACAAGTCACTAGATTAAGTGGTGGACACCTATCAACTTGCATTAACTTTAAGAACCTCATTATTATTGCTTCTTAGTCTCAGAAACCCAATAGGCAGTTATCTGACAGGAATATTTGTGGACTCAGCAAACTGGTCATATAAAGTAAACTGGGGCAGGATAACTAAGGGAAGAAATGCATCATTTCCAACTATATCACTTAGGTAGCCAGGTGGCCTTACGGTTATTGCTATAGCCTTCCTAAGGGCAGCACCATCTCACTTTGATTTCAATATTATCTCCAAAATGATGATTCTCAGATCTATCTACTTAACTAGCCCTAACTCATCTCCAATCTCTAGACCTGCATTTCAAAATGCTTATTAAACATGTTAAATGCACGTCCTATAATCCAACATATTCAAAATGAAACTCATCCCTCCAAATCTTTTCCATTTTCTGAAATTCCATATTACTAATGAGGGTAGCAGTATCCTACCAGTCATCTGGGCCTACAAACTAGGTATCATGTTAGACTCATCCTTTCTTACCTCCTATGTCCAATCTGTTGGCAAGTCCTGTCAATTTTGCCTTCATAATGTCTCATATAGGCCCTTATTTCCTTATGCCTGGATTATTGCAATAACTTGCAAATTGGCCCTCTTGCTTTAAGTCTCTCCCCTTTCAAACCACCTTCCTCAGCCTTCAAATTAATTTTCCTAAGGCACAGATATGACCTTATTACCTTCCCTCCATCCTTATTCAATAAACTCTAGCATCTTCCCATAACCTTTAGAATCAAATATAAAATCCTTTTTGGCAGAGACTTTCAAAACCTGGCCCCCTGCTACCTCCAGTCTTATACTCCTCCATATACTCTGTGATCCAGTGACCTTGACTTCTTTGCTGTTTCTCTCACAAGCCCCCCCTTTTCCAGACTCCAGCATTTCCACTAGCTATTTCCTATTCTTGAAATACCTTACTTCTCATCTCTGCCTCCCTCAAGTTCCAGCTAAAATCGCATGAGCAACTTTTCTTTATCCCCCTTAATGCTAGTGTCTGTATTGTACTGATTATCTCCAACTGATCCTCTGCATATACTGTTTTGTACATAGTTGTTTTCTAACTGTCTCCTTCATTAGCCTGTAAGCTCCTTGAGAATAGGGACTGTTTTTTTTGCCTTTTTTGTTCTCTGGCACATAGCAGGTATGTAATAAATAAATGCCTTAATAAATGACTGATTCACTGAAAAGGGTCCAGACAGACAGTTCAGATTTAGGAATTAGAGATTACTATTCTGATGACAAGTATTATTAAACATAGTCAGCAAGTCAAAGGAAGACTAGGTCTATTTGACTAAAGTTAAGAGTAATTGTTGCAGCCGTCTTTAAGAGCTCACCTTGTATGAGCCCTTTGATCTCAGAGTCTAGATGAATGAGGCAGGGGAACTCATAGGGTAGAAGAGCTCCAGTTTATTATGCCACACAGCCTTGTTGATATACAGTTTTGCAAGCGTGATCAGTGTGTGAACAGTAGGCAATCCCCAATCACCATTCAGAGAAACAACTCGTGGGCATTGCGTATGCGTGTTATCTGCCAATGGGAGGAGAACCGACCCAGCCATGTCAGCAACCTGCTCACAGGAGAGAGGCCCCTGTTAATATATATATATATTATATATATTAATATATATATATATCCCTGATCATGAGCAACTAGCTGTGACCCTCAGGCTCAACCCATTCCCATGCCATGCATCAGTGCTCCTTGCTCAACAAGGGCATTTCTGCAACATGGTAGAAAGCTTATTGTGCACCACAGGTCAAGGTGGCCTCGGTACTCCCTCTCAGTAGGGTCCCGTACCCTAGCAACTAACTTTTGATGTTTTAAAGGAATTTGGAAAAGTCGATACACATGTAGATAGATTATAACACTAATGTAACTATGCAATTTCTGCTGTCAGATAATTTCACAGGTTCATTGATTGCTGTTTTAATTACTTTATGTTTTGAATACTCTTCTGTTTTATTGTTTCTGATTATATAACCTATAGCTATTTTAAGTATTAGCTATGCATAGCTTCAAGATTTATTTGAATGTTACTAATTTTGAATATATATGCATATTTTGCTGTTCTGTAGACTTCTATGTGTTTCTATTCTATGAGTATAAGTTATTGCTGTGACAAGTGCATATAATATGTCCCAAGCAATCTTTCCAGAAAAGTTTTTCAATGTATTATATCTAGTACATGTACTGTTGATGCATATTTGGTACTCTGAGATGATAACCTGGGATGCTGGGTCAATTACTCCTAGTTTTTTAAGTGCTAATTTTATTTTATTTTATTTTATACCTAACTCTTTTAGGGTGCTAAGTCCCTTTCAGGATTTAGCTTGCCAGCTAAAAGCATGCCCTAACTTCATGGAGTGCTACTGGGTAATTGTGAATTTCATTGAGAAATTTGTCTTTCATATACTCTCCCACTCTATTTCATATTTACCATTCTTAGTGTCTACTGTATTGCTTCATTTTGTTTGTAATTCCCCTAAATAAATCTATCTTTTGCTAAAGAGAATGGACATTGTGAATTCTTCACATGACCAAACCCCAATTTTTGGTGCTTGCCATCAACTGGTGTCAACATCTTCTACATCATTACATTTTTAAAAAAAAACTAAAACTATGATTTCCTAAGCGTAGGGAGCTCTGGGGACTTGGCAGCTGCTCTACAATTTATATTAAGAGAAATGCATGGGGCAAGAAGAGACTAAGTGCTATCCTAGAGGTCAGGCTCAAATCAGATAGGCATGATTGAGACAAACTCCATCCACTGTGTCACATTTACTCTTAATGTTTAATGTAATGTAATGTAAATTATTTTTGTTTAAAAAGTTGAGTTTTAACTCCAGTTATGAATAGATTTGAAAACTCCAACATTATAGTTTACGAAGTTGGTTCTATATTTTGTTACTTTTATAGTTTAAGCTTGGGGGAAAATACCAGAGAAATTTCTATCACAGCTCTATTTACAAAATAATGGCACTCATTTCTTTGACTAATTTTTCATGGTGCACAAGTAAATTCAAAATTGACAAATGTTTTTTTTCCTTACATCTACTTCGAAATCTGACAAAAAAAAATATAGTCTGAGCTATCCATGGGAAAATAATTCACTAATTTACTCTTAGGCTGATACATTAATCTGGGCTAACAGGTAATTTCCAGTGTTTGAAGTTTGGGGCTAGGAATCAGAAAGAGCTAGATTTAAATTCATACTTACTAGCTGAATATACAAGCCACTGAACTCAACTCTGCTTCAGTTTTCTTATCTGTAAAATGGGGATAATAATAATAGCACTACCTAACGGTTACGGTGAAGACTTTATTATTATTATTAGCAACACATTAGCAACATCTTACTAATAAAAGCTTCTTGAGGGTGGAGACTGGTTTTACCTTTATATCCCCAATTTAGGTATAGAGTTGTGTATATGTTGTTTTTACATATGAGGCTCTTTACAAATATTTCTTGAATTGAACTGGATTACATATTGATCATTTGACCTTTACTTCCCGTCTCAGTTCTTTCATTTGTAAAAGGAGCAACTTAGTATACTTGATGCTCTCTTTTCAGCTCTGAATTCTGAAGTCAAAAGACAACCACCTTCGAAGCTTCCCTTGGTTGTCTCTTGACAACTTTGGAAGTGTGTTCTGGATGTAATACCACTCCACACCACAGAGGGCGAAGCGATACTCCGTCGGTCTCCAGCAGCCTCTTTCTCTCAAGAATTTACCAAAGCAGGGAACTGGAGAGGGGTGACAGGATAGAGAGAGAAAGTGTGTGGGTGACCCAGGTCTCATTCCTGCTGGAGTAACTCTTTCCACGAGTTAATTCGGCCTCTTTCCCGCCAGATTCTCTCACTGCCCACCCTTTACAGAGAAAGCAGAAGCGGCGTGTGCCCGCGCAGTAGAGAGGATTGTCCTATTTTCCCCCCGTAGAGAGAGGAAAAAGATGTGACCCCTTTAAGGGGAGGCCTGCACCTGGAAGCAGCTTCTGCAGCCGCCGCTCCGTAGGGTGGACAAATGTTAGGGACGCGCTTTGGGACCCAATCGCGTCCTTCCCTCTCCTCCCCCCGGCAGCAGCTCGTGCCTTCTACCTTGCAGAGCCAGCCCATGGGTCTCCATGGCGACAGAGGGCGGGGGGGCGGCGGCGCCGCCGTAGCTGTATTCACTGCCGTGTCAGTCGTGTTCATCCTCACGCTGCCCCCCTCATTGCCGGGAGGAGACTCGGGTAAAGTAAAATTCAGGCCATCTTTCCCTGTCCTCTGCTCACATAAGCAGCCGTTCCTTCTCTCCCCGATTTTCACAAGTTGGTTCGTGGGGCTACACCCTCGTGGTCAGTTTCTTCCCGGAGACACACGTGGAGTCCCTACTCTGAGGCTGAATGTAGCGGTGGGAAGGAGTGCCATTTCCCCCTCCCCCTCGTGCGCCCCGCCCCTAGTGGCCAACCTCTTTCTAGGGAGCTGACGGCCTTACTCTGAGGATTGGTTAGCTCTCTCCTCCTAGCCGTTCGTGGCCCCGCCTCTCGCGGCCCCGCCCCCTCGTGGTTAGCCTCTTTCTAGAGAGTGAATACCGTCTAATCTTGGAGCCCTCTGTCTTCTCCATTTACTGATCCTGCCCCGTACTAAAGATGGTGAGGACTTTTATATTGATAGCTACTTTTTGTCCTCCCTCTCTGTAGCTGTTTTCCCCCGCCCTGCTAGGCACACTGTAAGCACTTAATGAATGCTTGTTGACTGACTGTATAGCCAAGGTCCAGTTACTTGGTGTTCCCAGACTGGGGCTGCCACTCGACAAGCTCCTTCCTTCTCTCTCTGTATCTTGGACCCTCCGCCCAGAATCTTGTCTTTTTCAACATCCAGTTTCAGAATGTTTTGTCATTTTAGCGTCACCTCTTGGAATTAAGGAAAACTTGTTATAAAAACTAACATTTCCACTTTACTTTAAAATCCTCATCATCCACGTCAGTTGCCCCATTTTATAGATGAAGATATTTGAGAGAAGTGATTTGACCAAGGTCACACAGTTAAATGAATTGTAGAGTTAGACTCATAGTCTCCTAGATTTAAAGCAGGACGGTAGTGGAAGGCTATCCAGCCCATTGTGTTCATTTTACAGATGAGGAAATTGAGGCTTTGGGAGATTACACAAACAGTGAGCATTGCAAGTAGAACTAGAAACTAGCCTTCTTGACTTCACAATTGTTCTTTGGGACAGTGGACTAAAAACTAGTGTTTTCCTGCTGCCTACAAGTTACAGAGAACCATTTAAAACGCTCTCTTTAGCTCACTCGAGCTGAATTGAGAGAATCGAGGTACAATGCTTTTGTAAATTAAGTGAAGAGAGGTACAATGCTTTTATAAATTAAGTGAAGAGATGATACAGTATAATAGTTCCAGTAAAGCTCTAATGGTGCAGTTCACAAATTTGTCCACTTGATTAAATTTGTCCACATGTAGCATCTTCATTCATCAAACTTATGCTAGGGTAATGCTGTCAATTTGGCTAAACTGAATAAACAAGATTAGTATTTTTTCATTTTAAGGTACTGTTAACATTATTACTTATCTGAGTTTACTTCAAGCCATTTTACATGAAAACCTGGAATAATATAACATTTAAGGAAGGGTGAATAAAATTGCAAAAGATACTTTATTTTATTTAGAAATGAATTTTTTTGGCCTACTTTTCAGCCTCACAGTCTTTGCAAAAAGAGGAGTTTTTCCTGGGTTTCTCTCTGCTTTTTCCCTTTCCTCAAAGGTATGAGATGCCATTTTTTTTTTAGGTGAAGGAAGTGTAATTCTTCCCAAAGATAGCATAAATCTTTAAAAGACCTTATAACTTTTCCATTTTTATGATGCTGTAATTTAAAGGCATTGCCAAATCATTAATCATATTGTACTTAGATCTTGCAAAACATTTGTAAATAAATATTTTTCCCATATAAATATTTTGTCCTTCAGATAGATGTCACATCAAAGTTTTTCTTATTTAAAGTTAAGTTCTTACTTTAATTTATTTTTGTATTTGGTAATGATCAAAAACTTATTTCTATTATATATCAATATTGTTTTTATTTGATAATTATTCCTCTTGATTTTTGCCTGTGTAGAATGGAGTATTGTACTTAAAGAAAAAAAAGTGGAATGTTTGTATTTATTTGCAAGTAAATTTTCTTTTAAATAAACTTCATATCATAAAACCAATATAAAATACTAATTTTCCTCCATGATGTATCCTACAATTTTTGTGTGTGTGTATGAGCTGGTGATACCATATTATCGTGTTTCTCCTCTTCTAGTTATAAAAAGCTGACTTTTTAAAAGTTCCAGGACTAGAGTGGTACAAGTATTTGAAGTCCTCTGACCAAATTGTTGTGGGGGGGGGAAGGGCTTCAATATAGTCTTAATATTTTGGGGGACTAAGGAATTTTTATGATTTCATTAATTAAATACAAGTAAATCTACTAAGATTTTGCATTAAAAGTATCTGAAGAGATTTTACTCAACTTCTTATTCATTTGGGCCAGACTCCATAGGTTGGGAGAAAGTAGAGATTATCTCAAGAAGAGCACATTATGGTGCTTACATATTTTATTACTATTTTCTCTTCTTCAGGTCCAGCACTTAAGCTTTTTGTCAAGTATGTATTTTATGCTTTACATCTGATGCAATTTATCCTTTTTCTCTACTTTTAAGTTTTAGTTTAAAGGTCCTTAGTACCTGGCAATGGAAATTTCATACATCTCAAATTTCTTACCTATTTAAAGCACTCAAGTGAAGTAAAAGACACTATTAACTTTTTGGTAGGGGAGATAAAGAGAAATAAAAAATTTTAAAATCTTTAAGTCAGGAGTTACTATGCTGTCTCAATACATTCACTTTTATATTATATACTTTAATAGTGAGTATTTATAGCATGTATGGTAATTTAAAAATTTTGATCTTTCTACAATTCTGAGGATTTGGATGTACATGTATGTCTATTATGACATATAGAATCAAATTAACAATTATAGAAATAAACAGAAAATTCACTGTCATTTTTTAAAAAAATACTTCTTGGCATGGCTCCTTGCACATAGGATGGTCTTACTTAATATTTAATCAGATGATAACAATGCATTAAATAATCTTGATGTTACCATGAAATACAACCTCTATAGTTGTGTTAATTGCCTAATATTCCACTGCACTTTGAATTATATCTACTTAGTCCATTAAGAAAATTTTAGATTTGTCTTTTTTCCATAAAGATGTTATTAACATTAAGAAAGTATCTGATGTAATTTAGTCTTTTAAATTTTCTAAATTCATTTTAAGGATCTTGATGAGAAAAATTCAAGGATAAGCAATTTTTCCACGTAGGCCAACTTTGTTTTAAGCTGCAGAATGCCTCAAAGGTTATGGATGGGTATTAAGTAATTACAAATGAATTTTTGGAGTTTTGAATTGGATCTATGATACATTGGCATAGATAACTCCTAGTGTAATCTCTCCCTCTCTATGTGGATCTGTGCCTACTCTGCAAATTATAGTCTTAAAGAGTTGCCTGGGGCATTGAAAGGTTAAGTGACCTGCCTAGGGTCACTCAGCTATTATGTATTAGTCACAAGACTTGAAGCTAGATTTTCCCAATTGTTAGCCTGGCTTTCAATCCATTATGCCATGCTGCCTCAGAGTAACTAGCTTGTGACAGACAAAAATCTAATTATAGTTTTACCATCATTTTCTAGCAATTACTTAGTAGCAAGAATGACAACTTTACCTGCTTTTCTACACCTTGAAATAACTAAATATGATAAGCATCTTTAGTCCTCTTAAAGCACAAAATATTGACACTGATGTAAATTTCCCAATGGTTTTTATTTTAAAATAAATGATCAAAAATGCGATTTAAAGTAAATAGATTCTTAGAGTTGTATTATCTCAATTTTTAAAGAATAGTTGCTATTTAGAAAGTAGAACTATGTCAATAATGGTTAATATAAAATAAATCATTTTATAAAAGCCTTATTCCATAGTGGCATAGAGATGATCCTGGATTCTTGACAATGTCCAGCATGGGCTGACCTGGGATTGGAGAGGTTCATCGCCAAGTTGGCTTCAAATTGATGAACTTTTTGCCCACAATTACTATGAAAGATCATGTATTACAGAGGGTTTATGGAACCCTCTGTTTAAGGGAACATTTACAATATATTTATAAAAACACAGATCCATGAAATTTTAAAGTAGTCTACAAGCCAGAAATTATCCAGACCCTAAATTCCTAAATAACTGAATTACTTAATTTACTATTATTCCACTTGACTTTGAATTGTGTTGTTAGTTTGGTAAAGATAAGGTAGCCAGATATCAAAAGTGAAACTTATAAAGCAAGCATCGTTTTACATATATTACATATATTTACATATAATAAAATTATTTAAACCACATCATATATGCTGTTGAATATATAATTGCAGGCATATTTTACTTGGTATAGTCATAGACATTTAAAGAACCAATGTAGGCAGTTTGAACTGAATTCTTGAAGACTAATGCCCTGTTTGATAACAGTTTTGACACTTTTCAGCAATTCCTTAGATCAAAGCATTTGTATGGTTTCAGGTTTTTAAAAATAACAAAATGCAAATAACTTAAGCATATTTAATAAAACTCACCTGTACTTTCACTGACCAATTAAAAAGTACCAAAGATATTTTGTGCAACAAGATCAGAGGGAGAAAATATTCTAAGAAAATTTCATGCCGTTAAATCTCTACAGATTTGCAGTTTTATCCAGTCAAATTAATGCAAAACCCCAATGCAAGCATTTGGATTTTGAAAACTTTGGAGGAGTGTCATTTTCTAATAGTAATTATTGGTTTTACATTATTTTTTCACAGGGGAGCTGATCACAGCCGCATATGAGCTTGGAGTAAGTATTAGTTTTATTGTTTAATCAATGCTCTCATTAACAGTTTTAGGAATTAAGAAAGTTTAATTAAGCATGGAGCAAAGTAGATTAATTTATTTTCAAACCACATTTTTTACTAACTTATAAGTACAGTATGTGACAATTTACTTTAAATTTGCAATCCAATTATGCTAAATTATAAAGCAAAGGCTTTACTGTATATATAGTAGCTGTCTTATTATCAACCCAAATTTTGTATAAGCTGTGGAGAATAAAATAAATCGGGTTAACAGTTTTAATAAGTTTTATTATTTAATAAACTTTATTATGGTGCATGATCCCTTTAGGCAAGACCTTAGGACTGTCAGCATGGTGGTAATCCAATATGAGTGTGGTCTTTTAACTTGCCAAGTAATAAAATATTTGGAAATCTCCTTTTTAAAATAGCCCTTTGAATGACCCTAATTTACTATGAATCTAATAATAAACAAACTGTTTAAGAACTGACAATGAAATCTATCCCCTTTTTAAGTAAAGGGTTGTGATTATGTACTTTGCCTAACCAATTAAAGAAAATACTTGTTTATATTGGTGTGAGAAGATTGTTACTGGGAAACTATTCAAAGATACAGGATTCTAATTTTGATAATTTAGTTGAGAGAGGAGTTGTTTTTAAGTTAATGTCACTCAAATTGTTTTGACTCAAAGAAAACTTTGTGACTCTTGCTATTTTGTCCATAGGTTGCTCATCCTCCTGGTTATCCTTTGTTCACTCTCTTGGCCAAACTTGCAATTGATGTATTCCCTTTTGGTTCCATTGCCTACCGAGTAAATCTTCTCTGTGGCTTATTTGGAGCAGCTGCAGCATCATTACTTTTTTTCACAGTTTTCAGGTAAAGTAATTGATAAGTCAAAAGAATTAATTTTGAGTAATTGGAAAGGTGCTTAAAGGTAACATTTCTAAAATGAGATCTGAGTTATAAAAACTCAAAATATTTTTCCCAAATGGTTTTTCTAACAATTTTTTTCTTAATTTCATATTAGTGTCAGATAGTTCTCTTTCAAACAGCTGCCCTTTTGGGTTTGTTGCCTACAAAGAAG
The DNA here is from genome assembly GCA_023553655.1 of Myrmecobius fasciatus. Lineage (NCBI taxonomy): Eukaryota > Metazoa > Chordata > Mammalia > Dasyuromorphia > Myrmecobiidae > Myrmecobius > Myrmecobius fasciatus. The sequence continues at coordinate 53,121 of JAJPUD010009361.1, read as the reverse complement.
TGATAGTGTTATTCTGTCTCATTATCACATATCTCTTTTTAGGCAGAACTAATGATGTTTGTCATTTCTGAAAATGCAGATGGTCCTGTTGACAATATGAATTTCACCTTTTGATAAATGGTAAACATAATTTCATTACTTACACTGTTCTTAGTAGACAGCTGCTTTTCTATTACCAGAAATGATTTCCCGTTAGGTTGTATTTTAGATGTTATAATGTCCCATTTATTTGTTTTCAAAGACTAGAAAAATTATATTCAGTATAGGTTTCAGGCATTTTTTTACTGTTTCAAAGTAAATCAAAATCTTATTAATTTTGTCCTTATGTGGGAAAGGCTGTCTCATTTTTCTTAAATGAAGTAGTTATTGGTTTGTTATTATTTTTTCTTCTATTTGATATTGATGGACTCTGTACTCATAATCTTACTGTGATCTGAATTTCAGAGGATTATAGTGAAAAATACAGATAAATTAAAAATTCTTTTTGAAAAAGAATAAAATAAAACTTTTCTTCTTCCTAAAACATTTGTATATTTCACATTAAATAGCTATTTTAAATGATATTTTTGTCTTTGAATAGAGAAACATTCTCAAAATACAAAGTGTATACCTTTCAAACTGATTTTTTTACATTGTCGTTTTTATTAAATTCATAATTTAATTCTGTGGTAAAGTTTTTAACAAGATTTTGTTGTCTCCTTACTTTTTACAAGAATAGTTCAGTTAACTCTAAAATCAGAAACTAGGTGATCACTTGTCAGGTATGATTATAGGAATTCCTTTCATATGTAGTTTGGATTAGAAGACTACAGAGTTCCCTGCAAACTCTCAAATTCTTTGATTCTGTAAACTTGCATCTTTTTTATTTTATTTTTTATGTTACTCCTATATATTCATAGTTTTCTCCTGTATCATTTATTATTATATTGTTATCAATTTTTATCCATGTTTTATATGATATCCTTGCATTTTTTACCTTACATATGTTAAAAATTATTTCTAAATCTTAAAGATGAGATTAAAAAATAATTCTATTTGGATTGATTAGTGTTAAGAATCCTTTTTTTACTTTCCTTTAAGTTGTTTAGAATAATCTTTATTATAGCTGTTCCTACTGGGACTGCTATAATTAAGAATCTGTCAGTCTTTTCATTGAGAGGGAAGCTGAGTTTTCCGGATTTTAAAAAACCTGACATAATCTCTAGTTTAGAATTTGGAAATGCATATTTTTATGTATATATGGTTTAAAATCATATTTTATGAAGACAATATATTTAAAATTTGTTTATATTTCTTTTAACAGTTAATTGATGTTTTAGAAAGCCATGCAAATATTAACATAAATATTGTCCATACCAATATTGCACATAATTTATTAATAAATGAATTACTAATGCCATTCAAGATGAGATCCCTGACAATGAAACACCATATAAAAAAGCAATATTTTAAAATGTCCAAGATAGAGTATAATTTTCTTTTAAAACAATACTTAAAAATAATAAAATTATCTGCATTTTGTCCTTGACAGTAAAGACTTTTACATATCATAGCATATTATCCATGATGTATTTTTTTAAAAGATATAATCTTTGTTTGGCATTACTAGGTGTATATTTACACTTGTTATTGTTTTTCATTTTAAATCAAAACTGATTTGAAGAACTTTATTAATACTCTACTACATTCTTTTAAAACATTTACTCATACTATAGTCCTACATATTTTAATATGAAAATGTTTCATTACTTCAAATATAAATAATTGACAAAGTACATATCCTTTGGGAACAACACAGTTCAGTTGACAAATCTGTTCTGTCAAACAATAGACACTCTTCAGTAGGGAGCAAGCCATCTCTATGGTAATGGGACTAACAGTACCCTATTGATTGAGTGGAAGAAGACATTATACAATGTCAGTTGGGTTGTTACAATTTCATTTGTCGTGTGACCTGAACTTAACCTTTAAAACCTTTCTTCTGTGAACATAAACCCAACAGCAGGGCATAGTTTTTGTACTGGCATTACAGTGAAGGCTTTTTTTTCAACCTGAGTATATACTAAATGTATTCCTTAAACAGATTTAAACTTCTGTTAAGCATTTGTTTGAGATACATTTCACTTCTTTATTTAATTTACATGTCAAATCATTACATTTTGATGTCAAATTCATTTTTGTATCCCTTAATTTTTTGAGAATCTTATCGTACATGTAGGATTAATGCAAACTGGTGTGCAGTAAATTAATTCTTTTAACAGGTTTATGTTTTTCCCAGGTAATTGTTCACATGTCGTTCACTATATTTAACTCTTAGGGTGTACATAAAGACCTTTAGTTCCATTTTAAACAAAGATTATATTTTAAAAGCAAATTTCTTTTTAAGTGTATTGGAGCAAAAACCTCCAATTTTCAGTAAACAAGACTTTGAAGACTAATTTACTCTGTCTTTGATTACTATGTAATTTTTTTTTGCTTTTTTTTGCATCTTTTAAAAAACTCATGTAATGTTATTAAGAGTTATTTTATTTGGTTCTTAAAAATGATTGGCAGCAATACAACAGCTTAAAATTATCTGGACTCTTAGGTTGCATGTGCATCAGGAAAATAACTTCGTATATTACTGTTTTAGAAAATATTCTCATGAAGTAAACATCATACTGTTTAATTATGTACATTTTTTATAATTGTCAATGTATTACTTGTCTGTAGAAATATATTTGAAAATATTATGGGTATTCATAAGATCATAAGTCAAGAGTTAGAAGGATTGTAGAGATGGGCTAGTCTAGTACTCTCATTTTACAAAAAAAAAAAAAAGGGAAACTAAGGCCCAGGGAGAATAGGTAATTTGCTTAAGGTTACACAAGTAGTAAATCTCAGAAATAGGATAATAGACTTCATTAGCATGAAATCACATACTCATTGAAGGTAATGCTTTTTTCAGTATAGTACTACATAACGTGGGTTAAAGTAGCCATTATGTACTGAAATTTGGTAGAATGAGTCTTGAAGCGTATGCTTTGAAATTCACAAAGCCTACTAATTTAAAGGAAAAAGTTCTTGTAATGCATATTAATGTGGACTTGTGAAAGACTATTATTGGTTATTTGACTTATAAATTATTTTCCAAGAGATTATAGAGTAGAGAAATTAAATAAAAAAATTGGGTAACCAGGAATGAGGAAAGATTTATGAGTTTCCACATATAACAATGATTACTTTTGTTTTTTAGTGCAAAACTTACAATCACTGTCAGTTAAACCTCCATATAGCATTAAATTTTGTATGTTTTTACTATAGTATTCTGGCATAAGAGTGAGGCATGAGACTATCAGTGTGTATGCAAAAGCATTATTCTTTATATTGGGATTAATTTGCTTTTGGTCCTGGAAGCTGCCAGATTTTTCTTAGGACTTTTTGTTTTTGTGTTTTGTTAGTAAATATGAGTTAGAGAAATGAGAAATGCATTGTCATTGGGCATTAGGATGGATAGAAATAGCATTTCTTTTGAAAAAAAATTAAAGTTGAGTTTAGTTATTTAAAATGTTTTATTAAAGAGAATTTCTTCAACACCTTTATTGAGCATCTACTAAAAAAACTGAAAATTAAGTTCTCTTTGCAAGAGAAAAATCTAAGGTAGTTTTAAAGAACATTGGATATGTTAACTGTAGGTATGGTTGTAAAACATATGACAGCAAATGGTTTGGAATGGTAAAACTGAAAAGATAAATAAAAAGTAAATGGTATGCACTTGCTGCATAGTAATTAGAACAAGTGTATGATCATTAAGCTTAAAGTAAGGTATGTCATACCTATGTACTATAATGGTACTGGCATTAATAATATACTCAACTTAAGATTGTTTGCTTCCAGCAAATTGCTCTGTGTCAATATTATTGTTGATGGAAACCAGAGAAATAATTTTAAACTTTTTGTTGCTGTCAAAAGATAATTTGATGAAACTTTTGCAAATTAATCCAAATTATTATTATGACAGCTTTGACCATGATTCCATTCAATAATGAATAGAAAATGTAAATTCCATACCTTAAAGAATGTAGAATCTCCTGACTAAGGAATATTAGGATTTTCCATTTCAAATATTATTTTAGATTATTGCTATAGAGAATAATGTGGAGGTTTTCCTTATTTCAGAAATAGCTATGCATAAGTAACAAATAGTTACCAAGTTTTAGTAGTTGAAGAATGGAAAGTACTGAAGCATTAATTTCCTTTTAGAAGAATATCTGCTGTGATCCCTAGCTAATTGATCATATATTTTTCACATACTTGTAATAACATTGCATTGAATCAAACTGTTTAAGTACGTTAAAAGCTTGGTTCATTTGCATTTTTTTATAAAGCAGACATATTAGGCTCAAGTAGCAGTGCTTCATTGTTGAAGGAAAAAAAGCAGGGCAAAAACTCTTTTTTTTTTTTTTTTTTTTAAAGACTGTGGAGTCTATTCTGACAGCTAGTCAGAGTTAGAATTAGTTCAAGGAAATGTTAATAATGCACTGCCTAGCCTAATCCCTTTGATATCACCAGGTATCCTCCTGTTCATGGGTTAATTGCTTTAAAAGCGAAGGCAGTATTCTGAGCGGTGGGCCGCTTCACCTTTTCACAGCTGTTACCATTGAGTGACAACTAAATCCCATGTGTAAGATGAGGAAGAGCTCAATCTCCAATTGGGAGAAAATTTATGTAAACCGCAATCCCTTCAGAATGTTCGGAAGTCATAGACTTTCTTGATTTACTCTGCTTTTCCCAGAAAGCTCTATTGTTCACTTTCCTAAGTCCCATCAACCCTTTGTAGCAGAATATCACAGCAGCAGCAGATAGCTTGAAATATATAAATGCTATCATAGCTCTGATTAATAGCAGTGCTTATGAGTCAAGTCTGATAACAGTGCAGCTCTCCACTCAATTTCAGATACTGCTAATGGAATCTGTCTTCTTCAATTGTAATATGAGAAGGCCTAATTTGCTATGGAGCTTGGAGCTGTCACCAGTAGGGGATTGTGGGGTCAGATGGGAGCTGCCAGGTTTTTGCCCTGCAGCTTGTATCTCTCACTTTGAATAGAGCAGCCCCCTGCCTGCCAGTTAGCTGATAGGCCGCTATGGGGTTTATGCCACTATATACAATAGGAAAGGACTACATAGGCTGACTTTATAATTGTGAAGTGAGCTCATATTTCCACAGCTACTGTGCTGCATAATTTCTAATAAGTGGTTTTAACAAATGTCAGATTATGAAAAGTTTCCTCAATTACAAAAACTTATAAAACACTTAAATTGCTAAATCTGTTTCCTGCCAAGATTTTGCTACTGGAACTAGTCATCACTTATTATAGGTGTAATATTAAATGTTCATATTTCTTTATAATTATAAATAAAATAGTAAGTTGGAATTAATATAACTTTTCTGCCCTTTAACAACAGTGAAACCATTTTTATGAATTGAAATAAATATATTGATTATAATTTGAGTAATATAGTTATTAACATTAAAATATGTGTGATTTATAGTCCATATTAATCCAAATGAAGTTGCTTAATATTGCTAATGAAAAGCATTTCACATCTTTCATTCTTTTTATTTTATTCTTTTTAAATTTTTGTTGAAATTATCTTGGTGTATTAATTTTTAAAAAAGACATTTTGAAATTTTGAAACATTTCTTTAGATTTTAGCTTGCAAGTTACAAGGCTTTGGCTGTGATGATATGCCTTATTCTGTGCCTCTGGGAATAATATGTTAGTATATACTTTTATCCAATTTTAGTAGTTGTTGTTGAATGCAAAATATACTCTAGACTGAAATACATTCTATACTGAAAAATGTGACAGCATTTTTTAGTCTTAGAATACATATATGAGTGTATGTCTGTGTATATGTATATATATGCTATGTTTTATATATATATGTATATATATATATAATATATAAATTTCCAAAATGTGGGCCAATCTTAAATTGGAGAGTATAAAAAAAATCATTTGTAATTTATGGAATTGATTTGGGTTGGAATTTTATGACTGCTTTTGGATTTTGATTATTGTTTCCCACTATGCCTAATGATTGTCAGAAATTAAGTAATTTTAAGGTTAAATTTTTCTCCCTTAAATGACATCTTTCAGGAAGAATGTAATAGAAGGAAGCAATATTTTTTAGTTTTTGTTTAAGTTGAATATAATTCTATTTCCATAATGGCCACTATTCTAGTTCATACTCTTATCAACCCTCATTTAGACTATTGCAATGGCTTCTAATTGGTTTCCCTGCCTTAAATTTCTCAGATTTCTAATCTATATGCTCTTTCATACAACCATCAAACTAATATTCCTAAAGCACAACTCAGCTTGGGTCACTCAAATTTCATTGGTTTCTCTTATTTTTTTGTTGTTGTTCAGTCGTTTTTTAACCCTAATAGAATCATCATGACCCCTTTTTGTTGTTTTTTTTTTCTGCAAAGATACTGGAATAGTTTGCCATTTCCTTTTCCAGCACATTTTATAGATAAGGAAACTGAGGCAAATAGGGAAAAAAGTGACTTGCCTAGGGTTACATAGGTAATGAATTGTCTGAGGCCAGATTTGAGCTCATGAAGATGAGTCTGATTCAAGCCCAGTCCTATATTCACTGTGCCATCTAGCTGCCCAATTCTCCAATTACCTTTAGAATTATGTAGAAATTCCTTTGTTTGGCATTTAAAGTCTTTATCATCTAATTCCAACCTACTTTTCCAAGCTAATTAAATGTTACTTCTCTTGACAAATTCTAGTTAAATTGACTTTCTTGCTAAGAGTATTTCATTTCCTGTCTCCTTGCCCTTCTACAGTTTTTGTTCTATAACTATAATGTATTTCTTCTTTCCTTCAGCATTTTAGAATCTTATTTCCATCAAAGTTCAAATCAACTATCACCTGAACTAAACTGCTGCTTCCAACCTGAAGCCTTTCCTGATTCCTCAATTGCTAATGTCTCCCTGCACTGAAACTGCATTGTTTTTATTTTATATATACTTATTTGTTGACATGTTGTCTATTTGATAAAACATATACTCTTTAAGGGCAAGAACTTTTATATTTGTCTTTAAATTCCCAGTATAGAGCATAGAGACTGGCACTTAGTAGGTTCTTAATAAGTATTTGTTGAATAACTGATTAAATAGCTTTATATTCATATTTAACCTTGTTATAGTGGACCTTGCATGATTAAATAATATGCTTATGGAAGTTCTTATTGATTGAATTTATCTGATTTTTTTCATTTTAGCTTTTTTTGATACTTAAAGACTTAGCTTTTTTTTTTTCTTTTAGTAGGAGTAGGCAATAGATAATTGAGAGTTTGGAGTGGGGGAAAAATTCTCTTTTGTTTAACTCTAGAGTTGGCTATTTGGCAAGTAGATGTAACTCTGATAGGATTTGATTTCAAGAGATAATAGGGAGTCATTAGATACTTGTTGAATGAATGAATCAGTCTCTGATGTAATCAGAAACTGTTTGCTTTACTTATAGTTTTAGCAATGCTGAATTTATTGCTTATTAAAACTTTTTTAGACTCAGATTTAGCTTTTAGACTACATATTTGTGTATATATACATACATCTTTCAAAACTTTGAGAAACATTATACACACATGTACATATATTATACATAGACTTGCTTTTTATACAGTTGACTTGAAATATTTTAGGGACAACAAGCCTTATGACAGCTAGAAGTAGAATTAATTTTATCTCATAAAGGGATAGTGATTTATATGAACCAAGTATGAAAATGACAAAAAAAGAAAGGAGATATTTTTGATTCAAGATAATCCTGTGCCATAAATGGCTCCTAAAATTGAATGAAAAAAATTGTTTTCACAATTCAGCTATTAAGGAGATAGGAGATGGCTTGAAATTAGGTAGGAATTGTGTGTAGAAGTTGGAAAGATACTAGTTATGTAATAATGTTTTGTGAACAAGTCCCAGAAATAAAAGATTCATGATAGGATTACCAATTTATTGTTAATCATTTCCTAGTTTAGGATGTGATTTATCAAGTTTCTTTTACTGCATGTTCTCATGGTACCAGTACCAATTTAAGACCGAATCCTCCCCTGCCATTTCTCTCCTCATCTTACATGTCTTGGACATCAACCCCACTTTCTCTATACTTGCCAAGGCCAGCATCAATTCCATTCCCTCCTGTCTACTCCAGCTGATTGCCCACCTTTACCAATGTACCTCATGCATTATCTCTTTTCTCTCCTTCTTCCCCTTTTTCTGTTTCTCTGTCTCCCTTCTTTCCTCATCCCTCAGGTTTTTAATCTCTTCTTTTCTACTGGTTCCTTTTCTGTTACTTATAAAACTTGCCTAAATCTTCCGCTTTTTAAGAGATCTTACTATATCTGCTAATTGATCCCTTTTTACCTTTTTGACTAAATTTGAATAAGCCATTTACAAGTAATACCTCCACAAGCTCTCCTCTAACTTTTCTAAACCTGCAATTTGGCTTCTTCATTATTCAATTGAAATTGCTATTTCCAAAGTCACTACCAAACTCTCTTCAGACTTAATGGCCTGTTTTCAAACTTCATCCTTCTTGAACTCTCTGCACTGCATCTGTCACTGTGAAACATGTCTTCCCAATGCATACTTTCTTCTTCCCGGTTTCTGTGACCAGTCTCTTTTGATTCTGTTCCTCTGTCTCTCTTGCTGGGTTTCCATATCACACCAGCAGTTCCTCAGGGCTGGGGCCCGAGTTCTCATCACTTTCCTCTCTCTACTCCATTTTGTGATCTCTTCATCTCTTTTGGAGTGCAGTGATCAGATTGAAACATGGTTCCCAGATCAATTTATCCAAATATAAACTCCTGAGCTCCAATCCCATAAAGCCAATTGCTTTTTGGACATTTTCAAATTATGTCCTATGTATCTCAAACTCAAAATATTCAAAATAGAACTCATCATCTTTCCCCCCAACCCAACCCATTTCTCTTTTTAACTTTCATATTACCTTTAAGGGTACCACTATCCTTCGAGTTACTTAAGTTCACAACATTCCTTATTCTAACAAGTTTAGTCATTTAATGAATCTTGTAATTCTTTTAATTAAGTATAAACTTATGGCATTTAAAGCTTCTCAAATTGGCCCTTGCCTTTCTAGTCTTTTGACATATTGCTCCCCTCTACACACTCTAAGTTCCAAATCCCATCTTCATGTGTTTGTACTGGCTGTCCCCTATACCTGGAAGAAATTCCTTATTTCTGCCTTTTAAATTTCCTAGTTTCCTTTAAGACTTAATTCAAGCACTCACTGCTTCCTCCAGGAGACCTTTCCAGATCCTTATAGTTGTTAGTGCCTTCCCCTCTGTAAGATTACTTTTTTTCTGTTCTACATTTATCCTGGGTATACTGACTTACCTATATTGACTTCCTCATTAGGATCTAAGTTATCTGAGAACAGGCACTATATTTGCTGTTTCTTTGTATCCCTAGCACTTAGTGTAGCATCTAGCACATTTGTTGTTCAGTTCTTAAATTGTGTCTAAATCTTCATGACCTCACATGGAGTTTTCTTAGCAAAGATATTAGAGTTATTTGCCATTTCCTTCTCCAGTGGATTAAGCAGATGGAGGTTAAGTGACCTACCAGGGTAACACAGCTAATTTGAGGCTGGATTTGAACTCAGGTCTTCCTGATTCCAGACTCAGCCCTGTACCATAGAACCACAGTGAGTAGTAATAAATGCTTGTTAATTGACTAGTTAGAAGGTTAACTACACAAGTAAGTAGATTCTATTCATGTCAGGTAGCAATGCTATTTGGAGGGGAGCCATATCTTTTCTTTTCCCTAGCACAGCAGTGAATAGGAACACTTTAATGAATCTTATGGAGAATGTCAATTATGTATTTAGAAAGATCTATCAGCTTTCTGATTGACAACCTAACAGGTGGTTATAAATGAAAATTTATAATTTTATAATCTTGTAGCAGAAAGAGGAAGTCACATTATTAGTTGCAAGCCTTTATTACTAGCATAAAATGTAATGCCCTGATTTACCCAGTGCCATGAATATTATTTATTGGTAAAACAAAACAAAACAAAAAAACCTATTGTCACAATTAGTGCTCTTTTAGAAATTTTGTTCAAGGTTCTAAGGAGTCAGTCTCTCAGTACTAAAAAAAAAAAGCTAGTTCTTCCTATTGTTTTAATACTAACAAGCTTTTCTTATGAAAGTAAGGATTTTCTGCTTTGTGGATAATCTTGGGAAAATTTTTAATACCCCAAGGCTACATATATAATATTTAACATACTCCTAAAAGATCTCCTTTGCTGTCCAGTCAATTGTATTCAGGAATTATATATTTCTGCAATTTTATGTTAATTTAGCTAAATTATAATAGAAAATAATTTATAAATAATCCAATGTAATGAATTTTAAAGTCTACTTTTAAAAAGGATTTAATATACTGGGAGATCTGCACCACTACTTTTCTCCCTTAGTGTCAATTATAGAGGATTGACCTGATAGTACTATTCTGTTGTATAATATTTTTCCACATATTTTTGTATCTTCAGTTGACATTTTAATATCTTTAAATAAGATTATGCTCCCATTATTTAAAATAATAATAATGTAGATGAAGGTTCATTATTAGAAAAATTGCCACAAAAATTTAGTCTACTAAAAATACAAAATTCAGATAAAAATATTTTGATCTTGTTATATCATCAAGCAGATAATTAAGATTAAAAATAGAAATCATATCTAGCTCCATGAACTACTTTTAAGATGTGACAGAAAATTATTTGTTGATTCTGTTTTGTAATGTATCAATTGGCTAATTGCCAAATGAAAAAAAAATTTTCTCATGGAAAAAAATCTTCCGCTTTTTAACAGATGACCATATCTTAATTACTATGATAGTGTTGCAATTTTGTTTGGCTATTGAAGTATTACCTGCTTGAAATAAAAAAAAAAGCTTATTTAATGTTCAAATTAATCTTTAATTTTATGTTACCATCTTACTGTAGTATTATAGTTAAAATAAAATAGCCTCTTAATTAGTTATACTTTTAAAACAATTGATATCTGATTGACAATAGAGAAGAAATAATATGAGTTTTAAGTATCATAGCTTGATTGTTGAATGAAAACAATATGAAATCTTGATAGTAATTTTTAATTATGCATTTTTTCTTTGGAAAACATTTTTTTCTAGAAAATGCCAGTGAAATTCTAGTTCTAATTTTTTTGAGGCTACTTATATTAATAAAGCTGATTAAACTCCTCTGCACAGTGGGCTTTTATTTATTCACAATAAAGTGGGGATCCTATTAGCCTTGTCTTTAGAAGACCAGAATCTCCTATGGCTGATTTGGAAGTAAGGAAACAAGTATTTATTCAATGCTTACCATGTGCCAGGTACTGTGCTAAATGCAGAAGATTAAAAAAACAAAAAATAAAAACAAAAAAAAACCAAGCTGAAAATAAAGATTTTTCTTCCCTTGAGTATCTTACATTCAAATAAGGGAAGACAACACATAAAAGAAAAGCTTTAAAGTGGTAGTGGCAATGGTGCTGTGTGATGATACCTTGTAGTATGCCATAATTGTAAAGTGCAGAAAAGCAGGAATTAGGTGTAGAAAAGAAGGAATTAGGGCCATGAGAGGAATGAATACAAACTGGCCTATTTTCTTTCACAAAATGGAGGCTTCGTGAGGAATTTCTGAATAGGGTGTATTTCACGGTGAGCAGATGGCAACTGTGGTGGTAGAATGATCTTGGATAAAGAATGAGACTGATTTGAAAATCCAGAAAAAAGTCTGGAACATGGCCAGGGGAAGGTTTGGGAAGAGATTCCTAAAGATATTGGTTATTCTATAGATTAAAAAGGAAATTCCCCCAGTCTGCTTTTTTTTTTTTTTTTTTAGTTTTCAACATTTATAAGATTTTGGTTTACATATTTTTTCCTCCTTCCTGCCTTTCCCTCTCCACTGCTTAAGATGGTAAGTGATCTGATATAGGTTATACCTGTACAATTATATTAACCATATTTCCACATTAGTCATGTTGTGAAAAAAGAATCAGAATAAATAGGAAAAACCACAGGAAAGAAAAAACATAAAAATGTGAAACTAGTTTGCTTTAATCTGCATTTAGATTCCATAGTCCTTTCTCTAAATGTGCATAGCATTTTCCATCATGAGTCTTTTGGTATTTCCTTTGATCATTATATTGTTGAGAAGAGCTGTTTATCACAGTTGATCATCTTACAATGTTGTTGATATTGTGTACAATATTCTTCTAGTTCTGCTCATTTCATGTAGCATCAGTTCATGTAAGTTTTTCTAGGTTTTTCTGAATCTTGCCTGCTCATCATTCCTTGTAGAATAATAATATTCCATTATGTTTATGTATCATATCTTGTTCAGCCATTCTTCAATTGATGGGCATCACTTCAATTTCTAATTTTTTTTGCCACTACAAAAAGACCTGCTACAAATGTTTTTACATATGTGGCTCCTTTCTCCTCTTTTATGATTTCTTTGGGATACAGACCCTGCAATAACACTGCTGGTTCAAAGAATATGCAGTTTGATAGCCCTTTGAATGGAGTTCCAAATTGCTCTCCAGAATGGCTGGATCAGTTCACAATTCCACCAACAATGCATTAGTGTTACAGTTCTCCCACATCCCCTCCAACATTTATTATCATCTTTTCCTGTCACCTTAGCCAATTTGATAAGTGTGAGGTGGTATCTCAGTGTTGTTTTAATTTGCATTTCCCTAATCAATGGTGATTTAGAGCATTTTTCCATATGACTGTAGATAGCTTTAATTTCTTCATTTGAAAATGGTTTATTCTTTTTCTTTGCTCATTTATCAGTTAGGGAATGACTTATATTCTTATAAATTTCACTCAGTTCTCTAATATTTTTAGCATTGAGGCTTTTATTATTGTAAAATTTGTTTCCCAGTTTTCTGCTTCTCTTCTAATCTTGGTTACATTGGCTTTGTTTTGTACAAAACATTTTTAATTTAATGTAATCAAAATTATCCATTTTGCATTTCATGTTTTCCATCTCCTGTTTGATCATAAATTCTTTCCTTCTCCATAGGTCTGACAAGCAAATTATTCCTTGCTCCCTAATTTGCTTATGGTGTCACTGTTTATATCTAAATCCTGGCCTATTTTGACCTGTTTGACCTTTGCTAGTTGGTCAGTGCCTACCTTTTTGCCATGTTATTTTCCAGTTTTCCTAGCAGTTTTTGTCAAATAGTGAGTTCCTATCCCAGAAGATGTACTCTTTGTGTTTATCAAACAGTAGATTACTATAGTCATTGACTGTTGTGTCTTATGTGCTTAATCTGTTCCACTGATTCACCACTCTTTTTCTTAGCCAATACCAACTAGTTTTGATGATTGCTGCTTTATAATATAATTAAATCTGGTATTGCTAGGCCAACTTCCTTTGCATTTTTTCCCCATCTTATTTTTCTTGATATTCTTAAGCTTTTGTTCTTCCAGATGAATTTTGTTATTTTTCTAGCTCTATAAAATAATTTTTTGATTGGTTAAGGCACTGAATAAGTAAATTAATTTAGGTAGAATTGTCATTTTTATTATGTTAATTTGGCCTTCAAATGAGCAACTGATGTTTTTCCAACAAACAATTTGTGTGGAAAGTGTTTTATAATTATATTCATATAGTTCCTGGGTTTATCTTGGGCATGTAGAGACCCAGATATTCTATGTATCTACAGTTATTTTAAATGGAATTTCTCTTTCTATCTCTTGCTGCTAGGCTTTGTTAATAACATGTAGAAATAACCAATGATTTATGTGGGTTTATTTTATATCCTGCAATTTTGCTGAAGTTGTGAATTGTTTCAAGTAGTTTTTAGTTGATTTCCTAGAATTTTCTAAGTATACCTTCATATCATCTGCAAATAGTAATAGTTTTATTTCCTCATTGCCTATTCTAATTTTTTCAATTTCTTTTTCTTCTCTTATTGCCAAAGTTACCATTTCTAGTACAATATTAATTAACAATGATGATAATGGGCATCCTTGCTTCACCCCGATCTTATTAGGAAAATTTCGAGCTTATCCCTGTTATGTGTGATGCTTGCTGATAGTTTTAGATAGATCCTGCTTGTCATTTTAAGGAAAACTTCATTTATTCCTATGCTCTCTTTTCAATAGAAATGGATGATTTATTTTGTCAAAAGCTTTTTCTTCATCTATTGAGAAAATCATATGATTTGTTGTTGATATGGTCAATTATGTTTATAGTTCTCCTAATCTTAAACCAGCCCTGCATACCTGGTATATATTTCATCTGGTCATAGTGTATTATACTGGTGATGAATTGCTGTACTCACTTTGGTAATGTTTTTATTTAATTTTTTGGAATCAATATCTATTAGGAAGATTTGTCTGTAATTTTCTTTCTCTTGTTTTTGGTCTTCCTGATTTAGGTATCAGGAACATATTTGTGTCATAAAAAGAATTTCATAGGATTTCTTCACTTTTTTTCCAAATAGTTTATATAATGTTGGAATTAATTAATCTTTTAAGTGTTTGGTAGAATTCACTTGTAAATTTATCTGGCTCTGGAAGATTTTTTCTTTTTTTTTTTTTTTTTGCTTTTTGCTGAGGCAATTGGGGTTAAGTGACTTGCCCAGGGTCACACAGCTAGGGAATGTTAAGTGTCTGAGACCAGATTTGAACTCAGGTCCTCCTGACTTCAGGGCTGGTGCTCTAACCACTGCGCCACCTAGCTGCCCCCAAAATTTATTTATTTATTTCTTTTGGCTGAGGCAATTGGGGTTAAGTGACTTGCCCAGGGTCACACAGCTGTTACGTGTCTGAGACCAGATTTGAACTCAGGTCCTCCTGACTTCAGGGCTGGTGCTCTATCCACTGCGCCACCTAGCTGCCCTCTGGAATATTTTTTCTTAGGGAGTTTATTGATGGTTTGTTCAATTTATTTTTCTGAAATAGAATTATTTAAGTATTTTATTTCCTCTTATGTTAATCTGGGCAATTTATATTTTTGTGAATATTCATCTGTTTCACTTAGTTTGTCAGATTTATTGGCATACAGTTAGACAAAATAACTCCTAATTATTGTTTTAATTCCCTCTTCATTGGTGTTGAATTTACCTTTTTCATTTTTGATAATGGTAATTTGTTTTTTTCTTTTTTTAAAAAAATAATCATAGGTTTGTTTATTTTTATTGTTTTTCTCCCATAAAACCAACTCAATTTTATTTGTTAACTTGATTGCTTTCTTACTTTCAATTTTGTTAATCTTTCCTTTGATTTTCAAAATTTCTGATTTTGTCTTTAATTGGGAATTTTTAATTTTTTTTCTTTTTCTAGCTTTTTTAGTTGCATGTCCAAATCATTGATCTCTTTCTCTGTTTAATTCATGTAAGCATTTAGAACTATAAAATTTCTTCTCAGAACTGCTTTGGCTGCATCCCATGAGTTTTGGCATGTTATCTCATGATTGTTATTCTCTTTCATGAAATTGATTGTTTCTATGATTTATTGTTTAACCCACTCATTCTTTAGGATTACATTGTTTAGTTTCCAATTAATTTTTAGTCTATTTTTCCATGGCCTTTTGTTACATGTAATTTTTGTTGCATCATGATCTGAAAAGGATGCATTTATTATTTCTGCCTTTTTGCATTGGAGTATAGGTTTTTATGCCCTAGTACATGATCAGTTTTTGTATAGGTCTCATGTACTGCTGAGAAAAAGGTATATTTTTTTCTATCCCCATTCAATTTTCTTTAGAGGTCTAGCATATCTAACTTTTCTAAAATTCCATTCACCTTAAAATACGATAAGTTACATCACATGAAGAGGCCAAAAAAAAAAGAAAAAGACCTATTACAGTTAAGAAAAAGAAGAGAGCGTGATGAGCATTATTTGAACCTTAATCTCATCGGATTTGGCTCAAAAGAGAGAATATGAGACATATTTAGTTTGATATAGAAACTTTGATATAGAAAGGAGAGAAAGGGAGAAAGGAAAGGAGGAGGCTAATACTAGGGAGAACAGAAATAGAAGGAGAAAGGGATAAAAAAAGGGGAGGAACTGAAAAAAGGGAGAGCAGATTGAGGGAGGTGGTGGTCAGAAGCAAAACACTGGGGAGGAGGGAAAGGGGGAAAGGAAAGAGAAAAGTATAACTTTGAAAAATAGGAGGAAAAGGAAATATATGATAGTTTTAACAGTGAATATAAGTGGGATGAACTCTCCCATAAAATGGAAACAGATAGCAGATTGGATTAAAAACTAGAATCCTGCGATATATTGTTTATAAGAAACACATATAAAGCAGAGTAAAGGTAAAAAGCTGGAGCAGAATCTATCATGCTCTAATGAAGTAAAATAAAAAGCAGGAGTAGCGATTCTGATTTCAGATCAAGCAAAAGCAAAAATAGATCTAATTAAAAGAGATAAGGAAAGAAACTACATCTTGCTAAAGGGTGCCATAGATAATGAAGTAATATCAATACTAAACATATAGGCACCAAGTAGTATGGCATCCAAATTCCTAGAGGAGAAGTTAAGAGAGTTGCAAGAAGAAATAGCAAATCTATAAGTGGAGGATCTCAACCTCACTCTATCAGAACTAGATAAATTGAACCACAAAATAAACCAGAAAGAAATTAAGGAGATAAATAGAAAAAGTAACTTTTAGAAAAGTTAGATATGATAGACATTTGGAGAAAATTGAATGGGGACAGAAAAGAATGTACTCTTTCCTCAGTGGTACATGGAACCAACACAAAAATTTACTATGTAGTAGGGCATAATAATCTCAAAATCAAATACAGAAAGGCAGAAATAGTAAATGCATCTTTTTCATATCATGATGCACTAAAAATTATATGTAGTAAAGGGCCAAGGAAAAGTACATCAAAATTAATTGCAAACTAAATAATATAATCCTAAAAAATCAGTCACTAAACAACAAATCATAGACATACTTGATAATTTCATCTAAGAGAATGACAGTAATCAGATAACATACCAATATTTATGGGATGCAGTGAAAGTAGTTCTTAGGTGAATTTTCATATCTCTAGATGCTTACTTGCATAAAATAGAAAAAGAGAAGATCAATGAGTTGGGCATGCAACTAAAAAAACTAGAAACTAAAAAAAACTAGAAAAAGAATAAATTAAAAACCCATAATCAAATACCAAATTTGAAATTCTGAAAACAAAAGGAAAAATTAATAAAATTGAAAATAAAAAACTATTGAACTAATAAAATTAAAATTTGGTTTTATATAAAAAACCCCCAGCAAAATAGATAAACCTTTAGTTAATTTGATTAGAAAAAGGAAAAAAAGAAAATTAAATTTCCAGCATCAAAAATGAAAAGGGTGAACTTTCCACCAGTGAGGAGGAAATTAAAGCACAGTCCCATTTTAGGTGAAAAAAAATTGATCAAGGTATTGAGTTCCCTGAGAAAAAAATCTGCAGGGCTAGATGAATTTACAAATGAATCTACCAAATATTTAAAGGGCAATTAATTTCAATGCTATGCAAACTATTTGGAAAAAATAAGGAAAGGAGGAGTCCTACCAAATTCATTTTATGACATAGATATGGTGCTGATACCTAAACTAGATAGGATCAGAATAGAGAAAGAAAATTATAGATCAATTTTTCTAATGCATATTTATGCAAAAATTTCAATAAAACATTAGCAAAGATATTACAGCAACTTATCACCAGGATAATATACTGTGACCAAGTAGGATTGATGCCAGGAATGACGGATGGTTTCATATTAGGAAAACTATTAGTACAATTCCAATCAACAGAAATCATATGATGCAGAAAAAGCATTTGACAAAATCCAATACCCATTCCTAATAAAACACAAAACAGCATAAGAATAAATGGAGCTTTCCTTAAAATGATCAGTAGCATCTATCTAAAACCAACAGCAAGTGTCATATGTAATAGGAATAAACTAGAAGCATTCCCAGTAAGATCAGGGATGAAACAAAGTTGCCCACTATCATCATTACTATTCAGTATTGTATTAGAAAACTTAACTTTAGCAATAAGAGAAGAAAAAGAAACAGGAGGAATCAGAGTAGATAATGAGGAAACCAAATGATCATTTTTTACAGATGATATGATGGTATACTTAGAGAATCATAGAGAATCAACTAAAAA